>OY804583.1:75637950-75804564 GCA_963680875.1 Bathymodiolus brooksi
TACGCTCTCATTAAATGCTCTTTTTTTCCACATTTACAACTGTACCTGTTAAACAAATATGTATGCAGAAGTAGTGAGAGGGGTGTAAAAATCTTACAAAAAAAATATTTTCCCCTATCTAGATTTTTCTAGACTTTTGATATGGTATTGAGAAGACATTTTGACACAAGAAAATCCAGAGTTTAATTCTTTTGCAATTAGTTTGAGGAATGGCTATTTTTTTCCATAGATTGACTGGACTACTTGTGGAGGGTGTTTAATAGGTCAGGAAATAATGGTACAGGCTTATTACTCTTATTGAGTTAGGTTTATTGTGTTTAACACCACCTTCAATAATATTTCAGCTATATCGTGGCGGTCAGTTTTATTGGTGGATAAAATCGGAGTACCCAGAGAAAACCACTAGTTGCCGTAAGTCATGAACAAACTTATCACATAATGCTCTATCTAGTACACCACGCCTGAGCGGGATTTGAACTCACAACAGTAGTAGTGATAGGCACTGATTGCATAGGTTGTTAGAAATCCAACTACCTTGCTGCCATAATGAACTTTACTGAGTAAAAAGTACACAGAGAAAAAATACTCTGCAAGTGTTAAAAAATAAATCCTTTAGAAATATTAATCTTGATAATAATTGTATTCATCAGAATATTAGAATACGAATTTAATTAAAGTATCACTCTGCTACATATGTATAGCACATTATTTGTTCAATGATAAACATATCAAGTTTTAACATCAAAATACGATAAATAAAAAATAAAATAAAACACATCAAATGTTGATAAAGTTTTTCCTAAAATTCATTAAATATGGGGCCATTAAAGGCCCTTATAGCCCTCAGTTCTTTAATCAGTGTTGACGATATATTACTATTTTTTCTAGGTATCTTTTTCTAGGTTTCTTCACCACTGAACTTGAATGTTATGACATGATTATAATATTGTTAAAATTGCCACATTCTTCAAAGACCACAAAAAACTGGACATACTTTCTGTAGCTGTGTTGCAGTTTACATAATTTGGAGGGATTTAACTTTTAATTTCTTCAAAGCCACAAAATTTGAAGAAAAAAAAGTAAGCGGTTTTGTAAGACAGAACATGTTTCATGTGAGGCTTAATGTAGATTTTATTAATGAATGTAGAAGTCAGTGTTTCCCAAGGTGAATTGAAGTTGAATGGACATTCGGTCCAGTAAAGGAGTATAAATTACTGGACTCAGCATCAAGTTTACTGGACAATTCACATGCTCCACACAGGTGCTCCGATTCCTACTGGTCATTTGATCCAGTAATAAATAACCTTTTACTGGACCAAACCAATTTTTACTGGACATTGTCACATGTCTGAGTGAGTAACATTTCAACAGAGGCGGTTTTTCCTGAAAGATCTTTAAACTGGAACTACTGGACTGATATTATAAATAATGCCTTATATTAAGTCAAAATGTCCTAAATTATTCCACTAACCTTTGGCGATGACATTCAGTGTAACTTCTGTAGGCCTCGTGTGTAACAAGTCTGTGTAAGTCAGCTGCCACTCAAGTTCTATAATATCTTTATGATTACCTATTTTAATCTCCACAAAATCTACAGGCTTACTACACGTTACTGATATTTTTTTACTTTCTTTTTCCTAAAAGGCAAACAACAAATGTCATTAGCAGACCTGTTTATCCTTACTTGTCAGTAGTTCACAACCACCTTATCAGTAGTTTTGCATTGTTGTAAACAAAAAGAAACTGTGGTATATATAGCAATAAATTGTCATTTTCATTGTTATTTCCTTATTCATAGCTAAAGAAACATAATAATTCAAACATTTATTAAAACAATGACCATTATAACATTAAAGAAACAAATGCAGGAAATGAATAAAAAATATTTGCAAACACAGGACCTAGAAAAAGAGTAAATTTCAAACCAGCATAACTAGGTGTAGGCCAAGATAGAGAAATAATGCGAAGAATTGGGACAGTTCCTGTTATCCTAAGGGAACCTATTCTTTGCAGAGAAATAGATTAAGATCAAACATTTTTCTCAACGGAGGCTATTTAGGAATCAGGAAACATAACTTTGAAATAATTTAAGAAAAGTTTGGTACTTAACAACGATAGATCAGTTTGCACAACATTGCCTTTTGTCACTGCTCGTGTTCCGTCAAGTTCTGTAATATTACAAAACAAAAACATTTAACATTTCGTCTGCAGTCACCCTTTCCACCACGAGCACAAGAAAAATCACTCTCATATGTTGAGCCAAACATTCATTAAACTCTTTTTTGACTTTTCATAACAAGGAAAGATGTCTTTATAACATTCCCGGTATCTCTGATCAGCCTTTTTTGGTGATGGTGTGGACTGGGTAGATTATTATTGTCATCTATTCCAGCACACTTCATGGCAACCCCCCCTCCCCCCGACATGAGGCCGACCTTGAAATATCAAGTCTCCTAAACGTTTCATCAGTGATGTGATTGGAGGAAGAGAGAAGAGAAAATTTGGCTGCGGTGTTGATTGTTTCACCCAAAAAGAAAATCAACAAACCTTATACAACAATAGGAACAATAAAACATGTGCCAACAGCAATGATCTTGTTACATGACATGCAAGTCGCCTTGCCGGGAACGTCGATCTTTCTTCCATTCCATAAGGGGCATTTATACAACACAATAGGAACAATATAACGTGTTCCAAAAGCAATGATATTGATACATGACGCATTTATTTCTTTCCCCCTTTCACCACACACTCTACAAGACTACATTAACCTTCAACCAGTGCCATCTGAATTTATTATTGATGCACTTTTTCAGTTCCTATCAATATATTCTGTTCCCCTGTCTAGAATTTTATCCATTGCTATTGAAATGCAAGACGCTCCTCCAATTTTATGTTTCGACCTCGTGTACCGACTATTGAGCGTAGGAAAAATCCATAAAGAATCAGGAAGCAATTATTACTGATATCTGAAAACCAGTATTTTCTTCACTTTAGATCCTCATTATTCGGAACACCCTGTGATCACAGACTCCAATTTAATAGATTGCAATGCAGTCATAATTTTTTTCCGATGATCCAACACCGACCACAGAAACCGTAGTTGTATATCAGTTCTGCATTAAGGAGCTCAAGCAAGGATTTTTCCACTGGTGAAGGACATAATGCTGTCCTTTCGTCGTTCATGACTTACCACCGGATTTGTAACAAGAGTAACACGACGGTGTGACATGTGGATCAGGAACTGCTTACCCTTCCGGAGTACCTGACTTCACCTCTGTTTTTTGTGGGGTTCGTGTTGATTGAATTTTAGTTTTCTGTGTAATGTTTTATCTATCATTGTTGTCCTTTTTGCTTTGGCCATTGTATTGTCTGTCCTTTGATTCACAGCTTCTGATTACCCCTTTGATATCTTCAAACAGGCAAGTAAACTTTATACTTCAAAAACTATGATTTACATATTCACGATCTTCAGGTTATATTCAAGCGTAATTATGACATATGTAGAACATTTCTGACAATGTATTGACATAAAAATGGGTGACGTAAGCACATATTTTCAGTACCATTCGTACAAATACGTGTTCCTGATTCGTATCGGAAGTTTCAGAGTTCCATTGAATGTGTACTTTGAAAAATGTTCCTGAAAGATAATAATCGTCCCTTTGAAAGTAACTTCGGGAATGGAGGCAGATACACAGAAAAACTAGATGTGTCGGAATGACACGAATGTCCCTGTTGTGACTTAATTAAGGAGGCTCGCAAATGTTTCACCCTTTCTTAATTCCCTCAGTAATAGGGTAAGAACAAGATATGATTATAATCTAACGATTATGAAGTCTCCCAAACCGGCCACTGACAACCGGTTTAAAAAATAAATTAAAAGCTACCTTTGAAATCGAACAATGTTGAATGTTTGTGGTATTGTGGTGGTTATTTTGAAAATGGAGACCGGTAGAAATTTTTCGATGTCGGGAATCAATTCAGGACGTTGAAATCGAACAATGTTGAATTTGTGCGGTATTGTGGTGGCCATTTTGAAAATGGCGACCGGTAGAAATTTTTCGATGTCAGGAATCAATTCGGGACATCATAATCTACCCACATATGAAATGTCGTTGAAATCGAACAATGTTGAATTTGTGCAGTATTCTTGTTGTCAATTTTGAAAATGGTGACCGTTAGAAATTTTTTGATGTCAGGAATCAATTCGGGACATCATAATCTACCCACATATGAAATGGCGTTGAAATCGGACAATGTTGAATTTGTGCGGTATTGTGGTGGCCATTTTGAAAATGGCGACCGGTAGAAATTTTTCAATGTCGGGTATCAATTCAGGACATCATTATCTACCCACATATAAAATTTTGATAATATCGGACAATGTTGAATTTTTGCGGTATTGTGGTGGCCATTTTGAAAATGGTGACCGGTAGAAATTTTTCAATGTCGGGACATCATTATCTACCCACATACCAAATTTTGATGATATCGGACAATGTTGAATTTTTACTGCCCATTTTTTATGTCGTGTTTTGGCAGCCATTTTGGAAATGGCAGACATCTCGAAAATTTTAAAAACGCAGAATTGCTCCTCTAATGGTGACCTATCACTATGTCAAATTTTATGTCTCTATCATTATCCATTTAGAAGTTATCAACATTAATGTACGAAATTTCAACTTTCCCATAGGATTCTATAGTAACCCCCACCCCCTTTGAACCCCTCAAAATATGACTTTGACCCCCTTTACCACAAAGCTGAAAACTATTGGACCAACTAGAAACATATATCTATAACTACCAAGTTTCATGAAATTCTGTCCAGTAGTTCCTGAGATCTGCCATGAACACGTTCATCATAGCCAGAAATGATGGGTAATTTGCTCATTTGCATATCTAAGATGGCGACGCCGGGACATCTGCAATTTTCATATGATCTATATAGACGATATCATTCCTAATAGCATGTATGTCATTTTCTGAATTTGAAAATGATACATTGAATCAAGCTGAATTAAATGAAACTAGAGGCTCAGGTGAGCCTGTATCACTCACCTGACATAAATAAGTCCTCTTAAGAATGCCTGCATGCTGAATACATCTAAGTTACTATTCAAATCCCATACTGTCATAGGGTTCTATGTTAAAACTATGTCTGCTCATGGCAGCCATCATGGATGGAGGTCGTGGTCACCGGACACAATTTTGAAAGTATACTACCCAAGGACCATCCATGCCATGTTTGCTTTAAATTGGCTGACTGGTTTCAGAAGAGAAGACTTTTAAACAATTTTCCCATAGGGTCCTATGTTAAAACTATGTCTGCTGACGGCGGCCATTTTGAACCGAGATCGGGATCACTGAACACAATTTTGGAAGTTGACCACCTAAGGACCATCAATGACATGTTTGCTATATTGGCTTACTAGTTTCAGAGGAGAAGATTTTAAAACATTTTGGGGTCCTATGTTAAAACTACAGTATGTCTGCTGAAGGTGGCCATCTTGGATGGAGGTCAGGGTCACTGGACACAATTTTGAAAATTGACCACTTAAGGACCATCCATGCCATGTTTGCTTTAAATTGGCTTACTGGTTTCAGAGAAGAAGATTTTTAAATATATTTCCCATAGGGTCCTATGTTAAAACTATGTTTGCTGATGGTTGCCATCTTGGATGGAGGTCGGGGTCACAGGACATAATTTTGAAAGTTGACCACCTAAGGACCATTCATCCCATGTTTGCTTTAAACTGACTTACTGGTTTCAGAGGAGAAGACTTTTAAACATTTTTTCCATAGGGTCCAATGTTAAAATTAAGTTGAGTCATGGTGGCCATCTTGAATTTCCGATCAGCAAACGATTCACAAGTTTAGTACAGGACCACCCAATGATCATTCCTGCAAAGCCACAATTCAATTGGCTTAGTGGTTTCTAACAAGAAGATTTTAAAAATTTCGACCAATCAGAACACATTATAGGCCCTGGCAGCCATGTTGGATTTCCGATCAGCACAAAAAACACATATCTTGTATATGACCATCCAATGAACATTTCTGCCAAGTTTGGTTCAAATCTGTTTTGTGGTTTCAGAAAAAAAGATGATAATGTGAAATTACCATAGGGTCCAATGTTAAACTAAGTCGAGTCATGGCGGCCATCTTGAATTTCCGATTGGCAAACGATTCACAAATTTAGTACAGGACCACCCAATGATCATTCCTGCAAAGTCACAATTCAATTGGCTTAGTGGTTTCTAACAAGAAGATTTTTTAAATTTCGACCAATCAGAACACATTATGGGCCTTGGCAGCCATGTTGGATTTCCGATCAGCGCCAAAAACAAAAATCTTGTATATGACCATCCAATGAACATTTCTGCCAAGTTTGATTCAAATCTGTTATGTGGTTTCAGAAAACCAGAGGCTCCCAGGAGCCTGTAATCGCTCACCTGGATCAAAGCTGCTTTCAATAACAACGCAACTGCACTGTAGCGGCCATCTTGGCGGGGGAGCGCAACTGCCGGACACCATTTTGGAAGAGGACCATCCAATGACTATTCCATCAAAGTTTGGTTTTAATTGAGCTACTGGTTCCAGACAAGATGGTTTTTATGTGAATTTCCCATAGGGTCCTATGTTAAACTAAGTACAGCTGTGCAGCCATCTTGGTCAGAGGGCGGGACCACCAGACACAAATTTGGTTCAGCGGTTTCAGAGGAGAAGATTTAATTAAATGTGATCTTTTATCAAAATATGCCTAATTTGAATAATCGGTATAAATCGGCTGAAAGAAAAATTTCAAAAAAAAACTCGAACATATGCTAAACTACTCCTTGCCATGTAGCTGCAGTTCAAATTTGAGCTCATTTTGACTTATACTAAAGCAGCAATGGACAATTGAAGAAATTTCTATTTTTAGTAATAGCAGCCATCTTGAATGGAGGGCGGGGCTGTCGGACACAATTTTGAAAGGGAACCACCCAGGGACCATCCCTGCCAGGTTTGGTTTAATTTGGTTCAGCGGATTCAGAGGAGAAGATTTAAATGCGATCTTTTATCAAAATATGCCTAATTTGCATAATCGGTATATATCGGCTGAAAGAAACCCGGAATATATGCTAAGCTACTTCTTGCCATGTAGCTGCAGTTAAAATTTGAGCTCATTTTGACTTACACTAAAGCAGCAATGGACAATTAAAATTTCATCCCCCCTTTTTTCTATTTTGAGCTTGGCGGCCATCTTGGTTGGAAGTCGGGATCACCGAACACAAATTTGGAAGGGGGCCATCCAAGAATCATTTCAGCAAAGTTTGGTTGAGATTGGCTCAGTAGTTTCAGAGGAGAAGATTTTTTTTAAATTTCATCCCCCCTTTTTTCTAATTTGCATAATCGGTCAAAATCGGCAAAAGTTCAAAGTTCATAAAAAATCGTGTAATACATGTTAAAAAGCTCATCATTATGCTTATACAGTTCAAATTTGGGCACATTCTGGCTTAAAATAGAGCAGTTTTGGCCATTTGAAGAAATTTCTATTTTTAGTAACAGCGACCATCTTGAATGGAGGGCGGGGCTGTCGGACACAATTTTGAAAGGGAACCACCCAGGGACCATCCCTGCCAGGTTTGGTTTAATTTGGTTCAGCCGTTTCAGAGGAGAAGATTTAAATGTGATCTTTTATCAAAATATGCCTAATTTGCATAATCGGTATATAATCGGCTGAAAGAAAAATTTCACAGAAAAACCCAGGAATATATGTTAAACTACTCCTTGCCATGTAGCTGCAGTTAAAATTTGAGCTCATTTTGACTTACACTAAAGCAGCAATGGACAATTAAAATTTCATCCCCCATTTTTTCTATTTTTAGCTTGGCGGCCATCTTGGTTGGAAGTTGGGATCAACGGACACAATTTTGGAAGGGGGCCATCCAAGAATCATTTCAGCAAAATTTGGTTGATATTGGCTCAGTAGTTTCCGAGGAGAAGATTTTTTTTAAATTTCATCCCCCCTTTTTCTAATTTGTATAATCGGTCAAAATCGGCAAAAGTTCAAAGTTCATAAAAAATCCTGTAATATATGCTAAAAAGCTCATCATTATGCTTACACAGTTCAAATTTGGGCACATTCTGGCTTAATATAGAGCAGTTTTGGCCATTTGAAGAAATTTCTATTTTTAGTAACAGTGGCCATCTTAAATGGAGGGCGGGGCTGTCGGACACAATTTTGAAAGGGACCCACCCAGGGACCATCCCTGCCAGGTTTGGTTTAATTTGGTTCAGCGGTTTCAGAGGAGAAGATTTAAATGTGATCTTTTATCAAAATATGCCTAATTTGTATAATCGGTATATATCGGCTGAAAGAAAAATTTCACAGAAAAACCCAGGAATATATGTTAAACTACTCCTTGCCATGTAGCTGCAGTTAAAATTTCAGCTCATTTTGACTTACACTAAAGCAGCAATGGACAATTAAAATTTCATCCCCCCTTTTTTCTATTTTTAGCTTGGCGGCCATCTTGGTTGGAAGTCGGGATCACCGGACACAATTTTGAAAGGGGGCCATCCAAGGACCATTCCACCAAAGTTTGGTTGCAATTGGTCCAGTGGTTTCTGAGGAGAAGATTAAAATGTGAAATGTTGACGGACGGATGACGGACGAAAAGTGATGACAATAGCTCACCTGGCCTAAAGGCCAGGTGAGCTAAAAAGATGAAAATGTGAAATTCCCATAGGATCCAATGTTAAACTAAGTCGAGTCATGGCAGCCATCTTGAATTTCCGATCGGCAAACGATTCACAAGTTTAGTACAGGACCACCCAATGATCATTCCTGCAAAGTCACAATTCAATTGGCTTAGTGGTTTCTAACAAGAAGATTTTTTAAATTTCGACCAATCAGAACACATTATGGGCCCTGGCAGCCATGTTGGATTTCCGATCAGTGCCAAAAACAAAAATCTTGTATATGACCATCCAATGAACATTTCTGCCAAGTTTGGTTCAAATCTGTTTTGTGGTTTCAGAAAAAAAGATGAAAATGTGAAATTCCCATAGGGGCCAATGTTAAACTAAGTCGAGTCATGGTGGCCATCTTGAATTTCCGATCGGCAAACGATTCACAAATTTAGTACAGGACCACCCAATGATCATTCCTGCAAAGTCACAATTCAATTGACTTAGTGGTTTCTGACAAGAAGATTTTTAAAATTTCAGCCAATGAGAACACATTATGGACCCTGGCAGCCATGTTGGATGTCAAATCAGCACCAAAAACACAAATCTGGTAGAGGACCATCCAGTGAACATTTCTGGCAAGTTTGGGTGATTTCTGTTCAGCGATTTCAGAGAAGAAGATTTAAATGTGAAAAGCTAACAGACGGACGGACGGACGCTTACCCATGACAAAAGCTCACCTGGCCTATGGCCAGGTGAGCTAATAAAAATTAATGAAAACAATTCAATATTCGAGGTTCCTGGACTAAATGAAAATCCGAGGCGACGAACCCTTATTTGGCTTTAAAGAGTCTATGTAAAAATATTTGGATTAGTCTATGTAACTATAGCCTCCCAGGAGCCTGTATAGCTCACCTGGGTATAATAACAACATCAGTCAATAAAACTTGATAACATCGTTAAAAAAAATTAACAAATGTAGCCTTCGTCATTGCAGACTCCTTCTACAAAAAAATTTGGGCAGGGGTTCCCCCTTTAATGTAAGTTATCAAAATTGCTTTAAAAAAACATATATGTCAATGAATCTCAAAATTTAGCTTTTCCTACTTCACATTCTGTAATAGAGTTGCTTCCCTTTGATTATTTGAGTAACCAAAAGCAGTGAGTAAACAAAACTAGAGGCTCCCAGGAGCCTGTAATCGATCACCTGGATCAAAGCTGCTTACAATAACAACGCAACTGCACTGTGGCGGTCATCTTGGCGGGAGAGCGCAACTACCGGACACCATTTTGGAAGAGGACCATCCAATGACTATTCCATCAAAGTTTGGTTTTAATTGAGCTACTGGTTCCAGACAAGATGGTTTTTATGTGAATTTCCCATAGGGTCCTATGTTAAACTAAGTACAGCTGTGCAGCCATCTTGGTCAGAGGGCGGGACCACCAGACACAAATTTGGTTCAGCGGTTTCAGAGGAGAAGATTTAAATGTGATCTTTTATCAAAATATGCCTAATTTGCATATTCGGTATAAATCGTTTGAAAGAAAAATTTCAAAAAACCCCCCCGAATATATGCTAAACTACTCCTTGCCATGTAGCTGCAGTTCAAATTTGAGCTCATTTTGACTTATACTAAAGCAGCAATGGACAATTGAAGAAATTTCTATTTTTAGTAACAGCACCCATCTTGAATGGAGGGCGGGGCTGTCGGACACAATTTTGAAAGGGAACCACCCAGGGACCATCCCTGCCAGGTTTGGTTTAATTTGGTTCAGCGGTTTCAGAGGAGAAGATTTAAATGCGATCTTTAATCAAAATATGCCTAATTTGCATAATCGGTATATATCGGCTGAAAGAAAAATTTCACAGAAAAATCCAGAATATATGCTAAACTACTTCTTGCCATGTAGCTGCAGTTAAAATTTGAGCTCATTTTGACTTACACTAAAGCAGCAATGGACAATTAAAATTTCATCCCCCCTTTTTTCTATTTTGAGCTTGGCGGCCATCTTGGTTGGAAGTCGGGATCACCGGACACAATTTTGGAAGGGGGCCAGCCAAGAATCATTTCAGCAAAGTTTGGTTGAGATTGGCTCAGTAGTTTCAGAGGAGAAGATTTTTTTAAAATTTCATCCCCCCTTTTTTCTAATTTGCATAATCGGTCAAAATCGGTAAAATTTCAAAGTTCATAAAAAATCATGTAATAAATGTAAAAAAGCTCATCATTATGTTTATACAGTTCAAATTGGGCACATTCTGGCTTAAAATAGAGCAGTTTTGGCCATTTGAAGAAATTTCTATTTTTAGCAACAGCGGCCATCTTGAATGGAGGGCGGGGCTGTCGGACACAATTTTGAAAGGGAACTACCTAGGGACCATCCCTGCCAGGTTTGGTTTAATTTGGTTCAGCGGTTTCAGAGGAGAAGATTTAAATGTGATCTTTTATCAAAATATGCCTTATTTGCATAATTGGTATATATCGGCTGAAAGAAAAATTTCACAGAAATATCCGGAATATATGTTAAACTATTCCTTGCCATGTAGCTGCAGTTAAAATTTGAGCTTATTTTGACTTACACTAAAGCAGCAATGGATAATTAAAATTTCATCCCCCCTTTTTTCTATTTTGAGCTTGGTGGCCATCTTGGTTGGAAGTCGGGATCAACGGACACAATTTTGGAAGGGGGCCATCCAAGAATCATTTCAGCAAAGTTTGGTTGATATTGGCTCAGTAGTTTCCGAGGAGGAGATTTTTTTTAAATTTTCATCCCCCCCTTTTTTCTAATTTGCATAATCGGCAAAAGTTCAAAGTTCATAAAAAATCCTGTCATACATGCTGAAAAGCTCATCATTATGCTTATACAGTTCAAATTTGGGCACATTCTGGCTTAAAATAGAGCAGTTTTGGCCATTTGAAGAAATTTCTATTTTTAGTAACAGTGGCCATCTTGAATGGAGGGCGGGGCTGTCGGACACAATTTTGAAAGGGAACCACCCAGGGACCATCCCTGCCATGTTTGGTTTAATTTGGTTCAGCGGTTTCAGAGGAGAAGATTTAAATGTGATCTTTTATCAAAATATGCCTAATTTGCATAATCGGTATATATCGGCTGAAAGAAAAATTTCACAGAAAAATCCAGAATATATGCTAAACTACTTCTTGCCATGTAGCTGCAGTTAAAATTTGAGCTCATTTTGACTTACACTAAAGCAGCAATGGACAATTAAAATTTCATCCCCCCTTTTTTCTATTTTGAGCTTGGCGGCCATCTTGGTTGGAAGTCGGGATCACCGGACACAATTTTGGAAGGGGGCCATCCAATAATCATTTCAGCAAAGTTTGGTTGAGATTGGCTCAGTAGTTTCAGAGGAGAAGATTTTTAAAAAATTTCATCCCCCCTTTTTTCTAATTTGCATAATCGGTCAAAATTGGCAAAAGTTCAAAGTTCATAAAAAATCCTGTCATACATGCTAAAAAGCTCATCATTATGCTTACACAGTTCAAATTTGGGCACATTCTGGCTTAAAATAGAGCAGTTTTGGCCATTTGAAGAAATTTCTATTTTTAGTAACAGCAGCCATCTTGAATGGAGGGCGGGGCTGTGGGACACAATTTTGAAAGGGAATCACCCAGGGAACATCCCTGCCAGGTTTGGTTTAATTTGGTTCAGCGGTTTCAGAGGAGAAGATTTAAATGTGATCTTTTATCAAAATATGCCTAATTTGCATAATTGGTATATATCGGCTGAAAGAAAAATTTCAAAAAAAACCCCGAACATATGCTAAACTACTCCTTGCCATGTAGCTGCAGTTCAAATTTTACCTCATTTTGACTTACACTAAAGCAGCAATGGACAATTAAAATTTCATCCCCCCTTTTTTCTATTTTGAGCCGCCAGGCCATCTTGGTTGGAAGTCGGGATCACCGGACACAATTTTGGAAGGGGGCCATCCAAGAATCATTTCAGCAAAGTTTGGTTGAGATTGGCTCAGTAGTTTCAGAGGAGAAGATTTTTTTAAAATTTCATCCCCCCTTTTTTCTAATTTGCATAATCGGTCAAAATCGGTAAAATTTCAAAGTTCATAAAAAATCCTGTAATAAATGTAAAAAAGCTCATCATTATGTTTATACAGTTCAAATTGGGCACATTCTGGCTTAAAATAGAGCAGTTTTGGCCATTTGAAGAAATTTCTATTTTTAGCAACAGCGGCCATCTTGAATGGAGGGCGGGGCTGTCGGACACAATTTTGAAAGAGAACCACCCAGGGACCATCCCTGCCAGGTTTGGTTTAATTTGGTTCAGCGGTTTCAGAGGAGAAGATTTAAATGTGATCTTTTATCAAAATATGCCTTATTTGCATAATTGGTATATATCGGCTGAAAGAAAAATTTCACAGAAATATCCGGAATATATGTTAAACTATTCCTTGCCATGTAGCTGCAGTTAAAATTTGAGCTTATTTTGACTTACACTAAAGCAGCAATGGATAATTAAAATTTCATCCCCCCTTTTTTCTATTTTGAGCTTGGTGGCCATCTTGGTTGGAAGTCGGGATCAACGGACACAATTTTGGAAGGGGGCCATCCAAGAATCATTTCAGCAAAGTTTGGTTGATATTGGCTCAGTAGTTTCCGAGGAGGAGATTTTTTTTTAATTTTCATCACCCCCTTTTTTCTAATTTGCATAATCGGTCAAAATCGGCAAAAGTTCAAAGTTCATAAAAAATCCTGTCATACATGCTAAAAAGCTCATCATTATGCTTACACAGTTCAAATTTGGGCACATTCTGGCTTAAAATAGAGCAGTTTTGGCCATTTGAAGAAATTTCTATTTTTAGTAACAGCAGCCATCTTGAATGGAGGGCGGGGCTGTGGGACACAATTTTGAAAGGGAATCACCCAGGGAACATCCCTGCCAGGTTTGGTTTAATTTGGTTCAGCGGTTTCAGAGGAGAAGATTTAAATGTGATCTTTTATCAAAATATGCCTAATTTGCATAATTGGTATATATCGGCTGAAAGAAAAATTAAAAAAAAAAACCCCGAACATATGCTAAACTACTCCTTGCCATGTAGCTGCAGTTCAAATTTGAGCTCATTTTGACTTATACTAAAGCAGCAATGGAAAATTGAAGAAATTTCTATTTTTAGTAACAGCACCCATCTTGAATGGAGGGCGGGGCTGTCGGACACAATTTTGAAAGGGAACCACCCAGGGACCATCCCTGCCATGTTTGGTTTAATTTGGTTCAGCGGTTTCAGAGGAGAAGATTTAAATGCGATCTTTAATCAAAATATGCCTAATTTGCATAATCGGTATATATCGGCTGAAAGAAAAATTTCAAAAAAAAACCCGAATATATGCTAAACTACTTCTTGCCATGTAGCTGCAGTTAAAATTTGAGGTCATTTTGACTTACACTAAAGCAGCAATGGACAATTAAAATTTCATCCCCCCTTTTTCCTATTTTGAGCTTGGTGGCCATCTTGGTTGGAAGTCGGGATCACCGGACACAATTTTGGAAGGGGGCCATCCAAGAATCATTTCAGCAAAGTTTGGTTGAGATTGGCTCAGTAGTTTCAGAGGAGAAGATTTTTTTTAAATTTCATCCCCCCTTTTTTCTAATTTGCATAATCGGTCAAAATCGGCAAAAGTTCAAAGTTCATAAAAAATCCTGTCATACATGCTAAAAAGCTCATCATTATGCTTACACAGTTCAAATTTGGGCACATTCTGGATTAAAATAGAGCAGTTTTGGCCATTTGAAGAAATTTCTATTTTTAGTAACAGCGGCCATCTTGAATGGAGGGCGGGGCTGTCGGACACAATTTTGAAAGGGAATCACCCAGGGAACATCCCTGCCAGGTTTGGTTTAATTTGGTTCAGCGGTTTCAGAGGAGAAGATTTAAATGTGATCTTTTATCAAAATATGCCTAATTTGCATAATTGGTATATATCGGCTGAAAGAAAAATTTAAAAAAAAAACCCGAACATATGCTAAACTACTCCTTACCATGTAGCTGCAGTTCAAATTTGAGCTCATTTTGACTTATACTAAAGCAGCAATGGAAAATTGAAGAAATTTCTATTTTTAGTAACAGCACCCATCTTGAATGGAGGGCGGGGCTGTCGGACACAATTTTGAAAGGGAACCACCCAGGGACCATCCCTGCCAGGTTTGGTTTAACTTGGTTCAGCGGTTTCAGAGGAGAAGATTTAAATGCGATCTTTAATCAAAATATGCCTAATTTGCATAATCGGTATATATCGGCTGAAAGAAAAATTTCACAGAAAAATCCAGAATATATGCTAAACTACTTCTTACCATGTAGCTGCAGTTAAAATTTGAGCTCATTTTGACTTACACTAAAGCAGCAATGGACAATTAAAATTTCATCCCCCCTTTTTTCTATTTTGAGCTTGGCGGCCATCTTGGTTGGAAGTCGGGATCACCGGACACAATTTTGGAAGGGGGCCATCCAAGAATCATTTCAGCAAAGTTTGGTTGAGATTGGCTCAGTAGTTTCAGAGGAGAAGATTTTTTTTAAATTTCATCCCCCCTTTTTTCTAATTTGCATAATCGGTCAAAATCGGCAAAAGTTCAAAGTTCATAAAAAATCCTGTCATACATGCTAAAAAGCTCATCATTATGCTTACACAGTTCAAATTTGGGCACATTCTGGATTAAAATAGAGCAGTTTTGGCCATTTGAAGAAATTTCTATTTTTAGTAACAGTGGCCATCTTGAATGGAGGGCGGGGCTGTCGGACACAATTTTGAAAGGGAATCACCCAGGGAACATCCCTGCCAGGTTTGGTTTAATTTGGTTCAGCGGTTTCAGAGGAGAAGATTTAAATGTGATCTTTTATCAAAATATGCCTAATTTGCATAATTGGTATATATCGGCTGAAAGAAAAATTTAAAAAAAAAACCCGAACATATGCTAAACTACTCCTTACCATGTAGCTGCAGTTCAAATTTGAGCTCATTTTGACTTATACTAAAGCAGCAATGGAAAATTGAAGAAATTTCTATTTTTAGTAACAGCACCCATCTTGAATGGAGGGCGGGGCTGTCGGACACAATTTTGAAAGGGAACCACCCAGGGACCATCCCTGCCATGTTTGGTTTAATTTGGTTCAGCGGTTTCAGAGGAGAAGATTTAAATGCGATCTTTAATCAAAATATGCCTAATTTGCATAATCGGTATATATCGGCTGAAAGAAAAATTTCACAGAAAAATCCAGAATAAATGCTAAACTACTTCTTGCCATGTAGCTGCAGTTAAAATTTGAGGTCATTTTGACTTACACTAAAGCAGCAATGGACAATTAAAATTTCATCCCCCCTTTTTTCTATTTTGAGCCGCCAGGCCATCTTGGTTGGAAGTCGGGATCACCGGACACAATTTTGGAAGGGGGCCATCCAAGAATCATTTCAGCAAAGTTTGGTTGAGATTGGCTCAGTAGTTTCAGAGGAGAAGATTTTTTTTAAATTTCATCCCCCCTTTTTTCTAATTTGCATAATCGGTCAAAATCGGTAAAATTTCAAAGTTCATAAAAAATCCTGTAATAAATGTAAAAAAGCTCATCATTATGTTTATACAGTTCAAATTGGGCACATTCTGGCTTAAAATAGAGCAGTTTTGGCCATTTGAAGAAATTTCTATTTTTAGCAACAGCGGCCATCTTGAATGGAGGGCGGGGCTGTCGGACACAATTTTGAAAGGGAACCACCCAGGGACCATCCCTGCCAGGTTTGGTTTAATTTGGTTCAGTGGTTTCAGAGGAGAAGATTTAAATGTGATCTTTTATCAAAATATGCCTTATTTGCATAATTGGTATATATTGGCTGAAAGAAAAATTTCACAGAAATATCCGGAATATATGTTAAACTATTCCTTGCCATGTAGCTGCAGTTAAAATTTGAGCTTATTTTGACTTACACTAAAGCAGCAATGAATAATTAAAATTTCATCCCCCCTTTTTTCTATTTTGAGCTTGGTGGCCATCTTGGTTGGAAGTCGGGATCAACGGACACAATTTTGGAAGGGGGCCATCCAAGAATCATTTCAGCAAAGTTTGGTTGATATTGGCTCAGTAGTTTCCGAGGAGGAGATTTTTTTTAAATTTTCATCCCCCCCTTTTTTCTAATTTGCATAATCGGTCAAAATCGGCAAAAGTTCAAAGTTCATAAAAAATCCTGTCATACATGCTGAAAAGCTCATCATTATGCTTATACAGTTCAAATTTGGGCACATTCTGGCTTAAAATAGAGCAGTTTTGGCCATTTGAAGAAATTTCTATTTTTAGTAACAGCGGCCATCTTGAATGGAGGGCGGGGCTGTCGGACACAATTTTGAAAGGGAACCACCCAGGGACCATCCCTGCCATGTTTGGTTTAATTTGGTTCAGCGGTTTCAGAGGAGAAGATTTAAATGTGATCTTTTATCAAAATATGCCTAATTTGCATAATCGGTATATATCGGCTGAAAGAAAAATTTCACAGAAAAATCCAGAATATATGCTAAACTACTTCTTGCCATGTAGCTGCAGTTAAAATTTGAGCTCATTTTGACTTACACTAAAGCAGCAATGGACAATTAAAATTTCATCCCCCCTTTTTTCTATTTTGAGCTTGGCGGCCATCTTGGTTGGAAGTCGGGATCACCGGACACAATTTTGGAAGGGGGCCATCCAATAATCATTTCAGCAAAGTTTGGTTGAGATTGGCTCAAAAGTTTCAGAGGAGAAGATTTTTTTTAAATTTCATCCCCCCCTTTTTTCTAATTTGCATAATCGGTCAAAATTGGCAAAAGTTCAAAGTTCATAAAAAATCCTGTCATACATGCTAAAAAGCTCATCATTATGCTTACACAGTTCAAATTTGGGCACATTCTGGCTTAAAATAGAGCAGTTTTGGCCATTTGAAGAAATTTCTATTTTTAGTAACAGCAGCCATCTTGAATGGAGGGCGGGGCTGTGGGACACAATTTTGAAAGGGAATCACCCAGGGAACATCCCTGCCAGGTTTGGTTTAATTTGGTTCAGCGGTTTCAGAGGAGAAGATTTAAATGTGATCTTTTATCAAAATATGCCTAATTTGCATAATTGGTATATATCGGCTGAAAGAAAAATTTCAAAAAAAACCCCCGAACATATGCTAAACTACTCCTTGCCATGTAGCTGCAGTTCAAATTTGAGCTCATTTTGACTTATACTAAAGCAGCAATGGAAAATTGAAGAAATTTCTATTTTTAGTAACAGCACCCATCTTGAATGGAGGGCGGGGCTGTCGGACACAATTTTGAAAGGAAACCACCCAGGGACCATCCCTGCCAGGTTTGGTTTAATTTGGTTCAGCGGTTTCAGAGGAGAAGATTTAAATGCGATCTTTAATCAAAATATGCCTAATTTGCATAATCGGTATATATCGGCTGAAAGAAAAATTTCACAGAAAAACCCAGAATATATGCTAAACTACTTCTTGCCATGTAGCTGCAGTTAAAATTTGAGCTCATTTTGACTTACACTAAAGCAGCAATGGACAATTAAAATTTCATCCCCCCTTTTTCCTATTTTGAGCTTGGCGGCCATCTTGGTTGGAAGTCGGGATCACCGGACACAATTTTGGAAGGGGGCCATCCAAGAATCATTTCAGCAAAGTTTGGTTGAGATTGGCTCAGTAGTTTCAGAGGAGAAGATTTTTTTTAAATTTCATCCCCCCTTTTTTCTAATTTGCATAATCGGTCAAAATCTGCAAAAGTTCAAAGTTCATAAAAAATCCTGTCATACATGCTAAAAATCTCATCATTATGTTTATACAGTTCAAATTGGGCACATTCTCGCTTAAAATAGAGCAGTTTTGGCCATTTGAAGAAATTTCTATTTTTAGCAACAGCGGCCATCTTGAATGGAGGGCGGGGCTGTCGGACACAATTTTGAAAGGGAACTACCCAGGGACCATCCCTGCCAGGTTTGGTTTAATTTGGTTCAGCGGTTTCAGAGGAGAAGATTTAAATGTGATCTTTTATCAAAATATGCCTTATTTGCATAATTGGTATATATCGGCTGAAAGAAAAATTTCACAGAAATATCCGGAATATATGTTAAACTATTCCTTGCCATGTAGCTGCAGTTAAAATTTGAGCTTATTTTGACTTACACTAAAGCAGCAATGGATAATTAATATTTCATCCCCCCTTTTTTCTATTTTGAGCTTGGTGGCCATCTTGGTTGGAAGTCGGGATCAACGGACACAATTTTGGAAGGGGGCCATCCAAGAATCATTTCAGCAAAGTTTGGTTGATATTGGCTCAGTAGTTTCCGAGGAGGAGATTTTTTTTTAATTTTCATCCCCCCCTTTTTTCTAATTTGCATAATCGGTCAAAATCGGCAAAAGTTCAAAGTTCATAAAAAATCCTGTCATACATGCTGAAAAGCTCATCATTATGCTTATACAGTTCAAATTTGGGCACATTCTGGCTTAAAATAGAGCAGTTTTGGCCATTTGAAGAAATTTCTATTTTTAGTAACAGTGGCCATCTTGAATGGAGGGCGGGGCTGTCGGACACAATTTTGAAAGGGAACCACCCAGGGACCATCCCTGCCATGTTTGGTTTAATTTGGTTCAGCGGTTTCAGAGGAGAAGATTTAAATGTGATCTTTTATCAAAATATGCCTAATTTGCATAATCGGTATATATCGGCTGAAAGAAAAATTTCACAGAAAAATCCAGAATATATGCTAAACTACTTCTTGCCATGTAGCTGCAGTTAAAATTTGAGCTCATTTTGACTTACACTAAAGCAGCAATGGACAATTAAAATTTCATCCCCCCTTTTTCTATTTTGAGCTTGGCGGCCATCTTGGTTGGAAGTCGGGATCACCGGACACAATTTTGGAAGGGGGTCATCCAATAATCATTTCAGCAAAGTTTGGTTGAGATTGGCTCAGTAGTTTCAGAGGAGAAGATTTTTTTTAAATTTCATCCCCCCTTTTTTCTAATTTGCATAATCGGTCAAAATCGGTAAAATTTCAAAGTTCATAAAAAATCCTGTAATAAATGTAAAAAAGCTCATCATTATGTTTATACAGTTCAAATTTGGGCACATTCTGGCTTAAAATAGAGCAGTTTTGGTCATTTGAAGAAATTTCTATTTTTAGCAACAGCGCCATCTTGAATGGAGGGCGGGGCTGTCGGACACAATTTTGAAAGGGAACCACCCAGGGACCATCCCTGCCAGGTTTGGTTTAATTTGGTTCAGCGGTTTCAGAGGAGAAGATTTAAATGTGATCTTTTATCAAAATATGCCTTATTTGCATAATTGGTATATATCGGCTGAAAGAAAAATTTCACAGAAATATCCGGAATATATGTTAAACTATTCCTTGCCATGTAGCTGCAGTTAAAATTTGAGCTTATTTTGACTTACACTAAAGCAGCAATGGATAATTAAAATTTCATCCCCCCTTTTTCTATTTTGAGCTTGGTGGCCATCTTGGTTGGAAGTCGGGATCAATGGACACAATTTTGGAAGGGGGCCATCCAAGAATCATTTCAGCAAAGTTTGGTTGATATTGGCTCAGTAGTTTCCGAGGAGGAGATTTTTTTTTAATTTTCATCCCCCCCTTTTTTCTAATTTGCATAATCGGTCAAAATCGGCAAAAGTTCAAAGTTCATAAAAAATCCTGTCATACATGCTAAAAAGCTCATCATTTATGCTTACACAGTTCAAATATGGGCACATTCTGGCTTAAAATAGAGCAGTTTTGGTCATTTGAAGAAATTTCTATTTTTAGTAACAGCGGCCATCTTGAATGGAGGGCGGGGCTGTGGGACACAATTTTGAAAGGGAACCACCCAGGGACCATCCCTGCCATGTTTGGTTTAATTTGGTTCAGCGGTTTCAGAGGAGAAGATTTAAATGTGATCTTTTATCAAAATATGCCTAATTTGCATAATCGGTATATATCGGCTGAAAGAAAAATTTCACAGAAAAATCCAGAATATATGCTAAACTACTTCCTGCCATGTAGCTGCAGTTAAAATTTGAGCTCATTTTGACTTACACTAAAGCAGCAATGGACAATTAAAATTTCATTCCCCCTTTTTTCTATTTTGAGCTTGGCGGCCATCTTGGTTGGAAGTCGGGATCACCGGACACAATTTTGGAAGGGGGCCATCCAATAATCATTTCAGCAAAGTTTGGTTGAGATTGGCTCAGTAGTTTCAGAGGAGAAGATTTTTTTTAAATTTCATCCCCCCTTTTTTCTAATTTGCATAATCGGTCAAAATTGGCAAAAGTTCAAAGTTCATAAAAAATCCTGTCATACATGCTAAAAAGCTCATCATTATGCTTACACAGTTCAAATTTGGGCACATTCTGGCTTAAAATAGAGCAGTTTTGGCCATTTGAAGAAATTTCTATTTTTAGCAACAGCAGCCATCTTGAATGGAGGGCGGGGCTGTGGGACACAATTTTGAAAGGGAATCACCCAGGGAACATCCCTGCCAGGTTTGGTTTAATTTGGTTCAGCGGTTTCAGAGGAGAAGATTTAAATGTGATCTTTTATCAAAATATGCCTAATTTGCATAATTGGTATATATCGGCTGAAAGAAAAATTTCAAAAAAAAAACCCGAACATATGCTAAACTACTCCTTGCCATGTAGCTGCAGTTCAAATTTGAGCTCATTTTGACTTATACTAAAGCAGCAATGGAAAATTGAAGAAATTTCTATTTTTAGTAACAGCACCCATCTTGAATGGAGGGCGGGGCTGTCGGACACAATTTTGAAAGGAAACCACCCAGGGACCATCCCTGCCAGGTTTGGTTTAATTTGGTTCAGCGGTTTCAGAGGAGAAGATTTAAATGCGATCTTTAATCAAAATATGCCTAATTTGCATAATCGGTATATATCGGCTGAAAGAAAAATTTCACAGAAAAACCCAGAATATATGCTAAACTACTTCTTGCCATGTAGCTGCAGTTAAAATTTGAGCTCATTTTGACTTACACTAAAGCAGCAATGGACAATTAAAATTTCATTCCCCCTTTTTTCTATTTTGAGCTTGGCGGCCATCTTGGTTGGAAGTCGGGATCACCGGACACAATTTTGGAAGGGGGCCATCCAATAATCATTTCAGCAAAGTTTGGTTGAGATTGGCTCAGTAGTTTCAGAGGAGAAGATTTTTTTAAATTTCATCCCCCCTTTTTTCTAATTTGCATAATCGGTCAAAATTGGCAAAAGTTCAAAGTTCATAAAAAATCCTGTCATACATGCTAAAAAGCTCATCATTATGCTTACACAGTTCAAATTTGGGCACATTCTGGCTTAAAATAGAGCAGTTTTGGCCATTTGAAGAAATTTCTATTTTTAGCAACAGCAGCCATCTTGAATGGAGGGCGGGGCTGTGGGACACAATTTTGAAAGGGAATCACCCAGGGAACATCCCTGCCAGGTTTGGTTTAATTTGGTTCAGCGGTTTCAGAGGAGAAGATTTAAATGTGATCTTTTATCAAAATATGCCTAATTTGCATAATTGGTATATATCGGCTGAAAGAAAAATTTCAAAAAAAAAACCCGAACATATGCTAAACTACTCCTTGCCATGTAGCTGCAGTTCAAATTTGAGCTCATTTTGACTTATACTAAAGCAGCAATGGAAAATTGAAGAAATTTCTATTTTTAGTAACAGCACCCATCTTGAATGGAGGGCGGGGCTGTCGGACACAATTTTGAAAGGAAACCACCCAGGGACCATCCCTGCCAGGTTTGGTTTAATTTGGTTCAGCGGTTTCAGAGGAGAAGATTTAAATGCGATCTTTAATCAAAATATGCCTAATTTGCATAATCGGTATATATCGGCTGAAAGAAAAATTTCACAGAAAAACCCAGAATATATGCTAAACTACTTCTTGCCATGTAGCTGCAGTTAAAATTTGAGCTCATTTTGACTTACACTAAAGCAGCAATGGACAATTAAAATTTCATCCCCCCTTTTTCCTATTTTGAGCTTGGCGGCCATCTTGGTTGGAAGTCGGGATCACCGGACACAATTTTGGAAGGGGGCCATCCAAGAATCATTTCAGCAAAGTTTGGTTGAGATTGGCTCAGTAGTTTCAGAGGAGAAGATTTTTTTTAAATTTCATCCCCCCTTTTTTCTAATTTGCATAATCGGTCAAAATCTGCAAAAGTTCAAAGTTCATAAAAAATCCTGTCATACATGCTAAAAAGCTCATCATTATGCTTACACAGTTCAAATTTGGGCACATTCTGGATTAAAATAGAGCAGTTTTGGCCATTTGAAGAAATTTCTATTTTTAGTAACAGCGGCCATCTTGAATGCAGGGCGGGGCTGTCGGACACAATTTTGAAAGGGAATCACCCAGGGAACATCCCTGCCAGGTTTGGTTTAATTTGGTTCAGCGGTTTCAGAGGAGAAGATTTAAATGCGATCTTTAATCAAAATATGCCTAATTTGCATAATCGGTATATATCGGCTGAAAGAAAAATTTCAAAAAAAAACCCGAATATATGCTAAACTACTTCTTGCCATGTAGCTGCAGTTAAAATTTGAGCTCATTTTGACTTACACTAAAGCAGCAATGGACAATTAAAATTTCATCCCCCCTTTTTTCTATTTTGAGCTTGGCGGCCATCTTGGTTGGAAGTCGGGATCACCGGACACAATTTTGGAAGGGGGCCATCCAAGAATCATTTCAGCAAAGTTTGGTTGAGATTGGCTCAGTAGTTTCAGAGGAGAAGATTTTTTTTAAATTTCATCCCCCCTTTTTTCTAATTTGCATAATCGGTCAAAATCGGTAAAATTTCAAAGTTCATAAAAAATCATGTAATAAATGTAAAAAAGCTCATCATTATGTTTATACAGTTCAAATTGGGCACATTCTCGCTTAAAATAGAGCAGTTTTGGCCATTTGAAGAAATTTCTATTTTTAGCAACAGCGGCCATCTTGAATGGAGGGCGGGGCTGTCGGACACAATTTTGAAAGGGAACTACCCAGGGACCATCCCTGCCAGGTTTGGTTTAATTTGGTTCAGCGGTTTCAGAGGAGAAGATTTAAATGTGATCTTTTATCAAAATATGCCTTATTTGCATAATTGGTATATATCGGCTGAAAGAAAAATTTCACAGAAATATCCGGAATATATGTTAAACTATTCCTTGCCATGTAGCTGCAGTTAAAATTTGAGCTTATTTTGACTTACACTAAAGCAGCAATGGATAATTAAAATTTCATCCCCCCTTTTTTCTATTTTGAGCTTGGTGGCAATCTTGGTTGGAAGTCGGGATCAACGGACACAATTTTGGAAGGGGGCCATCCAAGAATCATTTCAGCAAAGTTTGGTTGATATTGGCTCAGTAGTTTCCGAGGAGGAGATTTTTTTTAAATTTTCATCCCCCCCTTTTTTCTAATTTGCATAATCGGTCAAAATCGGCAAAAGTTCAAAGTTCATAAACCAGAGGCTCCCAGGAGCCTGTAATCGCTCACCTGAATCAAAGCTGCTTTCAATAACAACGCAACTGCACTGTGGCGGCCATCTTGGTGGGAGAGCACGACTGCCGGACACAATTTTGGAAAAGGACCATCCAATGACTATTCCATCAAAGTTTGGTTCTAATTGAGCTACTGGTTCCAGACAAGATGGTTTTTATGCGAATTTCCCATAGGGTCCTATGTTGAACTAAGTTCAGCTGTGCAGCCATCTTGGTCAGAGGGCCGAACCACCAGACACATTTTTGGAAGAGAACCATCCAATGACTATTTCATCAAAATTTTGTTCTTATTGAGCAAATGGTTTCAGACAAAAAGATTTTTATAGGAATTTCCCATAGGGTCCTATGTTAAATTAAGTTTGGCTGTGGTGGCCATCTTGGTCGGAGGTCTGAAGGGGACCACCCAAGGATCATTTCAGCAAAGTTTGGTTGAGATTGGCTCAGTAGTTTCAGAGGAGAAGATTTAAAAATATCATCCCCCTTTTTTTCTATTTTTAGCTTGGTGGCCATCTTGGTTGGAAGTTGGGATCACCGGACACAATTTTTAAGGGGGGCCACTCAAGGACCATTCCACCAAAGTTTGGTTGCAATTGGCCCAGCGGTTTCTGAGGAGAAGATTAAAATGTGAAATGTTGATGGACGGACGAAAAGTGATGGCAATTGCTCACATGGCCTAAAGGCCAGGCGAGATAAAAACGGAATATATGTTAAACTACTCCTTGCCATGTAGCTGCAGTTAAAATTTTAGCTCATTTTGACTTATACTAAAGCAGCAATGGACAATTGAAAACATGTCTATTTTTAGCAACAGCAGCCATCTTGAATGGAGGGCAGGGCTGTCAGACATAATTTTGAAAGGGACCCACCCGGAACCATCTCTGCCAGGTTTGGTTTAATTTGGTTCAGCGGTTTCAGAGAAGAAGATTTAAATGTGATCTTTTATCAAAATATGCCTAATTTGCATAATCGGTATAAATCGGCTGAAAGAAAAATTTCACAGAAAAACCTGGAATATATCTTAAACTACTCATTGCCATGTAGCTGCAGTTAAAATTTGAGCTCGGTTTGGTTTATAATAAAGCAGCAATGGACAATTGAAGAAATTTCTATTTTTAGCAACAGCAGCCATCTTGAATGGAGGGCAGGGGCTGTCGGACATAATTTTGAAAGAGACCCACCCAGGGACCATCCCTGCCAGGTTTGATTTAATTTGGTTCATCGGTTTCAGAGGAGAAGATTTAAATGTGATCTGTTATCAAAATATGCCTAATTTGCATAATCGGTATAAATCGGCTGAAAGAAAAATTTCACAGAAAAACCTGGAATACATCTTAAACTACTCATTGCCATGTAGCTGCAGTTAAAATTTGAGCTCAGTTTGGTTTATAATAAAGCAGCAATGGACAATTGAAGAAAATACTATTCTTAGCAACAGCAGCCATCTTGAATGGAGGGCAGGGGCTGTCGGACATAATTTTGAAAGGGACCCACCCTGCCAGGTTTGATTTAATTTGGTTCATCGGTTTCAGAGGAGAAGATTTAAATGTGATCTGTTATCAAAATATGCCTAATTTGCATAATCGGTATAAATCGGCTGAAAGAAAAATTTCACAGAAAAACCCGGAATATATCTTAAACTACTCATTGCCATGTAGCTGCAGTTAAAATTTGAGCTCAGTTTGGTTTATAATAAAGCAGCAATGGACAATTGAAGAAAATTCTATTTTTAGCAACAGCAGCCATCTTGAATGGAGGGCAGGGGCTGTCGGACATAATTTTGAAAGGGACCCACCCAGGGACCATCCCTGCCAGGTTTGATTTAATTTGGTTCATCGGTTTCAGAGGAGAAGATTTAAATGTGATCTGTTATCAAAATATGCCTAATTTGCATAATCGGTATAAATCGGCTGAAAGAAAAATTTCACAGAAAAACCCGGAATATATCTTAAACTACTCATTGCCATGTAGCTGCAGTTAAAATTTGAGCTCAGTTTGGTTTATAATAAAGCAGCAATGGACCATTGAAGAAATTTCTATTTTTAGCAATAGCAGCCATCTTGAATGGAGGGCGGGGCTGTCGGACACAATTTTGAAAGGGACCATCCCTGCCAGGTTTGGTTTAATTTGGTTCAGCGGTTTCAGAGGAGAAGATTTAAATGTGATCTTTTATCAAAATATGCCCAATTCGCATAATCGGTATAAATCAGCTGAAAGAAAAATTTCACAGAAAAACCCGGAATATATGTTAAACTACTCCTTGCCATGTAGCTGCAGTTAAAATTTGAGCTCATTTTGACATATACTAAAACAGCAATGGACAATTAAAATTGCATCCCCCTTTTTTCTATTTTTAGCTTGGTGGCCATCTTGGTTGGAGGTCAGACACAAATTGGAAGGGGGCCATCCAAGGACCATTCCACCAAAGTTTGGTTGCAATTGGCCCAGTGGTTTCTGAGGAGAAGATTAAAATGTGAAATGTTGACGGACGGACGACGGACGAAAAGTGATGACAATAGCTCACATGGCCTAAAGGCCAGGCGACCGTTTCACTAAAGTGATCGTAAATCGTAAGTCTAAAATCACTCTTAAGATTTCCTTACGTGCACGAATACGTGCGTTTCACTAAACTAGTCCTAAGCTCAGTTACGACTTACGACTTGCGACAAGTAACATCTCCTATAGTGGAGGTAAAAATACATTGTATATGTTACAGGCGATTTAAAGAATCAAGCATTCTGTAGAATGACTGTAATTTTAGGCAATCTATAGAATGCCTAACATCAATAGGAATTCTATCGAATGCCTAAAAATATCTAGTCATTCTATAGAATGCCTGAATTTTTTTTAGCTATTTTCAATAAAACGTATGAAAATTATTACTAATACTTTAAATAAAAGAAATTCAGTTTTGTCCAATACATTTATATCATATTGATTGTTTTTAAGAAAGATTGTAAGAAAATGATAATCCCCTCCTTCATGATTAAGTACTCACTTTGCTCATTCTTAATCATGAAGAAGGAGATTCTCATGTTTTTACATATACAAAAATACCCCTAGGCTTTATTTATGTATAACTAATTGAACAGGTTAAAATTGTTGTCAACATTATCTTAGGGTGAGTTTGTCTTCACTCAAAACTGAATTAATTCTATCATTCTGTAAAAATTGTCATGGCAGAAGAATGCAGTGTGCTCTCCAATGAGCAAACATTTACTAATAAGCTTTGTGAGACTTTGGAGTCTTAATTCAAAATCAACCATATGGTAAAGAGATAAATACTACAATGTTCTAAACAAAATAAAGACTGGAGAAAAAGAAAACAAAGTGGATTACTACTATATTCAAAGGTAAGCAAACTAACAAAGGACCGAGATTGCAGTTAATTTAAATTCTGTAAATGGTCATTTCAACAAGTTATGTCTCATCAGTGCAGATAAAGTCAAAAGATTTGGAAGATCAAAAACAGAAAGAACAATGTCTGATTAAGAACAAATAACCTGAAGGGCCTAAACCGTAATGCCTAAACCAGCTAAAGACAGAGCTTTGCACAAGGGAGATACTCCTTAGTTTTATAAATTTAGAAAATTTTAGATATGCAATCGCGCAAAATAAAAAAGGGAGGTAACTCCAATTTAATAGATTCCAATGCAATCGTGCAAAATAAAAAAAAGGGAGGTAACTCCAATTTAATAGATTGCAATGCAATAGTACAAAATAAACTAGAGGCTCCCAGGAGCCTGTATAGCTCACCTGGGTATAATAATAACATCAGTCAATAAAACTTGATAACTTCGGTAAAAAAAATTAACAATTGTAGCCTTCGTCATTTTTATAAATTTGATGAAAAAAGGGCAAGAACTCCAAGATGGGTAATCGGATTTACTTCAAAATTGCAGGTAAATAAAAATTGATCGAAGGGTCGAACCGCCAGACACATTTTTGGAAGAGAACCATTCAATGACTATTTCATCAAAATTTTGTTCTTATTGAGCAAATGGTTTCAGACAAAAAGATTTTTATGGGAATTTCCCATAGGGTCCTATGTTAAATTAAGTTCGGCTGTGGCGGCCATCTTGGTCGGTGTTCTGAAATGCTGGACACAATTTTGGAAGAGGACCACCCAAGAATCATTTCAGCAAAGTTTGGTTGAGATTGGCTCTGTAGTTTCAGAGAAGAAGATTTTTTTAATTTCATCCCCCCTTTTTTCTAATTTGCATAATCGGTCAAACTCGGTAAAAGTTCAAAGTTCATAAAAAAATCCCGTAATATATGTTAAAAAGCTCATCATTATGCTTATACAGTTCAAATTTGGGCACTTTCTGGCTTAAAATAGAGCAGTTTTGGCCATTTGAAGAAATTTCTATTTTTAGTAATGGTGGCCATCTTGGATACAGGACGGCGCTGACGGACACAATTTTGAAAGGGGACCACCTAAGGATCATTTCAGCAAAGTTTGGTTGAGATTGACTCAGTAGTTTCAGAGGAGAAGATTTTTTTTTAATTCCATCCCCCCTTTTTCTAATTTGCATAATCGGTCAAAATCAGTAAAAGTTCAAAGTTCATAAAAAATCCGTAATATATGTTAAAAAGATCATCATTATGCTTATACAGTTCAAATTTGAGCACTTTCTGGCTTAAAATAGAGCAGTTTTGGCCATTTGAAGAAATTTCTATTTTTAATAATGGTGGCCATCTTGGATATAGGACGGCGCTGACGGACACAATTTTAAAAGGGGACCACCTAAGGATCATCTCAGCAAAGTTTGGTTGAAATTGGCTCAGTAGTTTCAGAGGAGAAGATTTTTTTTTAATTTCATCCCCCCTTTTTTTAAATTTCATAATCGGTCAAAATCGGTAAAAGTTCAAAGTTCATAAAAAATCCGTAATATATGTTAAAAAGCTCATCATTATGCTTATACAGTTCAAATTTGGGCACTTTCTGGCTTAAAATAGAACAGTTTTGGCCATTTGAAGAAATTTCTATTTTTAGTAATGGTGGCCATCTTGGATACAGGACGGCGCTGACGGACACAATTTTGAAAGGGGACCACCTAAGGATCATCTCAGCAAAGTTTGGTTGAGATTGGCTCAGTAGTTTCAGAGGAGAAGATTTTTTTTTTAATTTCATCCCCCCTTTTTTTAAATTTCATAATCGGTCAAAATCGGTAAAAGTTCAAAGTTCATAAAAAAATCCCGTAATATATGTTAAAAAGTTCATCATTATGCTTATACAGTTCAAATTTGGGCACTTTCTGGCTTAAAATAGAGCAGTTTTGACCATTTGAAGAAATTTCTATTTTTAGTAATGGCGGCCATCTTGGATACAGGACGGGGCTAATGGACACAATTTTGAAAGGGGACCACCTAAGGATCATTTCAGCAAAGTTTGGTTGAGATTGGTTCAGTAGTTTCAGAGGAGAAGATTTTTTTTTAATTTCATCCCCCCTTTTTTCTAATTTGCATAATCGGTCAAAATGGGTAATGGGATTTACTTCAAAATTGCAGGGTAGGTAGATCTTGATATGCTGCACATTTTTGCAATAAACTTAACATCTATCTCTAAATAGTTTTTGAAATATAAGACGAAAAGTATTAAAAGGAAAAAAAAAAATTGATGAAAAAGGGGCAATAACTCCAAGATGGGTAATCAAATTTACTTCAAAATTGCAGGGTAGGTAGATCTTGACATGCTGAGCATGTTTGCAGTTTCAACTTACCATCTGTCTGTTATAGTTTTTGAAATAAAGGACGAAAAGTATTAAAATTTTGAAAATTTGATGAAAAAAGGGAAATAACTCCAAAATGAGTAATGGGATTTACTTCAAAATTGCAGGGTAGGTAGATCTTAATATGCCGCACATTTTTGCAATTTAAAGTTAACCTTTATCTCTTATAGTTTTTGAAATATAAGACGAAAAGCATTAAAATTTTACAAATTTGATGAAAAAAGGGCAATAACTCCAAGATGGGTAATCAGATTTACTTCAAAATTGCAGGGTAGGTAGATCTTGATGTGCTGATCATTTTTACCCCATGTCAGATTTTTGATATTACTAACGGTTTTTGAGATATTACCAAAAACCTGCAATTTTACCATATGTTCTATTTTTAGTAACAGCGGCCATGTTGGTTGGTGCACGGCATCACCGGACACAATTTTGAAACTAGATACCCTAGTAATGATTCAGACCAAGTTTGGTTTCCATTGGTCTAGTACTTTCAGAGGAGAAGATTTTTGAAAAAGTTTACGACGTACGACGGACGACGACGACGGACGCCAAGTGATGAGAATAGCTCACATGACCCTTTGGGTCAGGTGAGCTAAAAAAGGGAGGTAACTCCAATTTAATAGATTGCAATGCAATCGCACAAAATAAAAAAGGGAGGTAACTCCAATTTAATAAATTGCAATGCAATCACGGAAAATAGAAATAGGGAGGTAACTCCAATTTAATAGATTTACCTCACTTTTTTTATATTGGAGTTATCTCCCTTTTTTATATCGGAGTTATCTCCCTTTTTTATATCGGAGTTATCTCCCTTTTTTATATTGGAGTTATCTCCCTTTTTTATATTGGAGTTATCTCCCTTTTTTTATATTGGAGTTATCTCCCTTTTTTATATTGGAGTTACCTCCCTTTTTATATTCGAGTTATCTCCCTTTTTTATATCGGAGTTATCTCCCTTTTTTATATCGGAGTTACCTCCCTTTTTAATATCGGAGTTATCTCCCTTTTTTATATCGGAGTTATCTCCCTTTTTTATATTGGATTTATCTCCCTTTTTTTATATTGGAGTTATCTCCCTTTTTTATATTGGAGTTATCTCCCTTTTTTATATTGGAGTTATCTCCCTTTTTTATATTGGAGTTACCTCCCTTTTTTATTTTGAAGTTATCTCAATTTTTTATATTGGAGTTACCTCCCTTTTTATTTTGGAGTTATCTCCCTTTTTTATATTGGAGTTACCTCCCTTTTTTATATCGGAGTTATTTCCCTTTTTTATATCGGAGTTGCCTCCCTTTTTTATATCGGAGTTATCTCCCTTTTTTATTTTGGAGTTATCTCCCTTTTTTATATTGGAGTTATCTCCCTTTTTTATATTGGATTTATCTCCCTTTTTTATATTGGAGTTACCTCCCTTTTTATTTTGGAGCTATCTCCCTTTTTTATATTGGAGTTATCTCCCTTTTTTATATCAGAGTTACCTCCCTTTTTTATATTGGAGTTACCTCCCTTTTTTATATTGGAGTTATCTCCCTTTTTTTATATTGGAGTTATCTCCCTTTTTTTATATTGGAGTTATCTCCCTTTTTTTATATTGGAGTTATCTCCCTTTTTTATATTGGAGTTACCTCCATTTTTATATATTGGAGTTATCTCCTTTTTATATTGGAGTTACCTCCCTTTTTTATATTAGAGTTATCTCCCTTTTTTATATTGGAGTTATCTCCCTTTTTTATATTGGAGTTATCTCCCTTTTTTATATCGGAATTATCTCCCTTTTTTATATCGGAGTTATCTCCCTTTTTTATATTGGAGTTATCTCCCTTTTTTATATTGGAGTTACCTCCCTTTTTTATATTGGAGTTATCTCCCTTTTTAATATCGGAGTTACCTCCCTTTTTTATATCGGAGTTATCTCCCTTTTTTATATTGGAGTTATCTCCCTTTTTTTATATTGGAGTTACCTCCCTTTTTTTATATTGGAGTTATCTCCCTTTTTTATATTGGAGTTATCTCCCTTTTTTATATTGGAGTTATCTCCCTTTTTTATATTGGAGTTGTCTCCCTTTTTTATATCGGAGTTACCTCCCTTTTTTATATTGGAGTTATCTCCCTTTTTTATATTGGAGTTATCTCCCTCTTTTATATTGGAGTTACCTCCCTTTTTTTATTTTGGAGTTATCTCCCTTTTTTTTATTTTGGAGTTATCTCCCTTTTTTATATTGGAGTTATCTCCCTATTTTATATCAGAGTTATCTCCCTTTATTATATTGGAGTTATCTCCCTTTTTTATATCAGAGTTACCTCCCTTTTTTATATTGGAGTTATCTCCCTTTTTATATTGCAGTTACCTCCCTTTTTTATATTGGAGTTATCTCCCTTTTTTATATTGGAGTTATCTCCCTTTTTTATATTGGAGTTACCTCCCTTTTTTTATATTGGAGTTATCTCCCTTTTTTATATTGGAGTTACCTCCCTTTTTTATTTTGAAGTTATCTCCCTTTTTTATATTGGAGTTATCTCCCTTTTTTATATTGGAGTTACCTCCCTTTTTTTTAAAGAGTTATCTCCCTTTTTTATATTGGAGTTATCTCTCTCTTTTATATTGGAGTTACCTCCCTTTTTTTATTTTGGAGTTACCTCCCTTTTTTTATTTTGGAGTTATCTCCCTTTTTTTTATTTTGAAGTTATCTCCCTTTTTTATATTGGAGTTATCTCCCTTTTTTATATTGGAGTTATCTCCCTTTTTTATATCGGAGTTATCTCCCTTTATTATATTGGAGTTATCTCCCTTTTTTATATCAGAGTTACCTCCCTTTTTTATATTGGAGTTATCTCCCTTTTTATATTGCAGTTACCTCCCTTTTTTATATTGGAGTTATCTCCCTTTTTTATATTGGAGTTATCTCCCTTTTTTATATTGGAGTTACCTCCCTTTTTTATATTGGAGTTATCTCCCTTTTTTATATTGGAGTTATCTCCCTATTTTATATCAGAGTTATCTCCCTTTATTATATTGGAGTTATCTCCCTTTTTTATATCAGAGTTACCTCCCTTTTTTATATTGGAGTTATCTCCCTTTTTATATTGCAGTTACCTCCCTTTTTTATATTGGAGTTATCTCCCTTTTTTATATTGGAGTTATCTCCCTTTTTTATATTGGAGTTACCTCCCTTTTTTTATATTGGAGTTATCTCCCTTTTTTATATTGGAGTTACCTCCCTTTTTTATATTGGAGTTATCTCCCTTTTCTATATTGGAGTTATCTCCCTTTTTATATCGGAGTTATCTCCCTTTTTTATATCTCCTTTTTTTATTATAGGAGTTACCTCCCTTTTTTATATTGGAGTTATTTCCCTTTTTTATATTGGAGTTATCTCCCTTTTTTATATTGGAGTTATCTCCCTTTTTTATATTGGAGTTACCTCCCTTTTTTTAAAAGAGTTATCTCCCTTTTTTATATTGGAGTTATCTCCCTTTTTTATATTGGAGTTATCTCCCTTTTTTATATTGGAGTTACCTCCCTTTTTTATTTTGGAGTTACCTCCCTTTTTTTATATTGGAGTTATCTCCCTTTTTTATATTGGAATTACCTCCCTTTTTTATATTGGAGTTATCTCCCTTTTTTATATTGGAGTTATCTCCCTTTTTTATTTTGGAGTTATCTCCCTTTTTATATTGGAGTTCTCTCCCTTTTTTATATTGGAGTTATCTCCCTTTTTTATATCAGAGTTACCTCCCTTTTTATATTGGAGTTATCTCCCTTTTTTATATTGGAGTTATCTCCCTTTTTTTATATTGGAGTTATCTCCCTTTTTTTTTTATTGGAGTTACCTCCCTTTTTTATATTGGAGTTATCTCCCTTTTTTATATTGGAGTTATCTCCCTTTTTTATATTGGAGTTACCTCCCTTTTTTATTTTGAAGTTATCTCCCTTTTTTATATTGGAGTTATCTCCCTTTTTTATATTGGAGTTATCTCCCTTTTTTTATATTGGAGTTACCTCCCTTTTTTTAAAGAGTTATCTCCTTTTTTTATATTGGAGTTATCTCCCTTTTTTATATTGGAGTTATCTCCCTTTTTTATATTGGAGTTACCTCCCTTTTTTATTTTGGAGTTATCTCCCTTTTTTATATTGGAGTTATCTCCCTTTTTTTTATTGGAGTTATCTCCCTTTTTTATTTTGGAGTTATCTCCCTTTTTTATATTGGAGTTATCTCCCTTTTTATATTGGGGTTATCTCCCTTTTTTATATTGGAGTTACCTCCCTTTTTTATATTGGAGTTATCTCCCTTTTTTATATTGGAGTTATCTCCCTTTTTTATATTGGAGTTATCTCCCTTTTTTTATATTGGAGTTATCTCCCCTTTTTTTATTGGAGTTATCTCCCTTTTTTATATTGGAGTTATCTCCCTTTTTTATATTGGAGTTACCTCCCTTTTTTATTTTGAAGTTATCTCCCTTTTTTATATTGGAGTTATCTCCCTTTTTTATATTGGAGTTACCTCCCTTTTTTTTAAAGAGTTATCTCCCTTTTTTATATTGGAGTTATCTCCCTCTTTTATATTGGAGTTACCTCCCTTTTTTTATTTTGGAGTTACCTCCCTTTTTTTATTTTGGAGTTATCTCCCTTTTTTTTATTTTGAAGTTATCTCCCTTTTTTATATTGGAGTTATCTCCCTTTTTTATATTGGAGTTATCTCCCTTTTTTATATCGGAGTTATCTCCCTTTATTATATTGGAGTTATCTCCCTTTTTTATATCAGAGTTACCTCCCTTTTTTATATTGGAGTTATCTCCCTTTTTATATTGCAGTTACCTCCCTTTTTTATATTGGAGTTATCTCCCTTTTTTATATTGGAGTTATCTCCCTTTTTTATATTGGAGTTACCTCCCTTTTTTATATTGGAGTTATCTCCCTTTTTTATATTGGAGTTACCTCCCTTTTTTATATTGGAGTTATCTCCCTTTTTTATATTGGAGTTATCTCCCTTTTTTTATATTGGAGTTATCTCCCTTTTTTATTTTGAAGTTATCTCCCTTTTTTATATTGGAGTTATCTCCCTTTTTTATATTGGAGTTACCTCCCTTTTTTTTAAAGAGTTATCTCCCTTTTTTATATTGGAGTTATCTCCCTCTTTTATATTGGAGTTACCTCCCTTTTTTTATTTTGGAGTTACCTCCCTTTTTTTATTTTGGAGTTATCTCCCTTTTTTTTATTTTGAAGTTATCTCCCTTTTTTATATTGGAGTTATCTCCCTTTTTTATATTGGAGTTATCTCCCTTTTTTATATCGGAGTTATCTCCCTTTATTATATTGGAGTTATCTCCCTTTTTTATATCAGAGTTACCTCCCTTTTTTATATTGGAGTTATCTCCCTTTTTATATTGCAGTTACCTCCCTTTTTTATATTGGAGTTATCTCCCTTTTTTATATTGGAGTTATCTCCCTTTTTTATATTGGAGTTACCTCCCTTTTTTATATTGGAGTTATCTCCCTTTTTTATATTGGAGTTACCTCCCTTTTTTATATTGGAGTTATCTCCCTTTTTTATATTGGAGTTATCTCCCTTTTTTTATATTGGAGTTATCTCCCTTTTTAAAAAAGGGAGATAACTCCAAAAAGGGAGATAACTCCAATATAAAAAAAGGGAGATAACTCCAATATAAAAAAGGGAGATAACTCCAATATAAAAAAGGGAGGTAACTCCAATATAAAAAAGGGAGATAACTCCAATATAAAAAAGGGAGATAACTCCAATATAAAAAAGGGAGATAACTTCAAAATAAAAAAGGGAGGTAACTCCAATATAAAAAAGGGAGATAACTCCAATATAAAAAAGGGAGATAACTCCAATATAAAAAAGGGAGATAACTCCAATATAAAAAAGGGAGGTAACTCCAATAAAAAAAAGGGGAGATAACTCCAATATAAAAAAGGGAGATAACTCCAATATAAAAAAGGGAGATAACTCCAATATAAAAAAGGGAGATAACTCCAATATAAAAAAGGGAGATAACTCCAATATAAAAAAGGGAGATAACTCCAATATAAAAAGGGAGATAACTCCAATATAAAAAAGGGAGATAACTCCAAAATAAAAAAGGAAGATAACTCCAATATAAAAAAGGGAGATAACTCCAATAAAAAAAAAGGGAGATTACTCCAATATAAAAAGGGGAGATAACTCCAAAATAAAAAAGGGAGGTAACTCCAATATAAAAAAGGGAGATAACTCCAATATAAAAAAGGGAGATAACTCTTTAAAAAAAGGGAGATAACTCCAAAATAAAAAGGGAGGTAACTCCAATATAAAAAGGGAGATAACTTCAAAATAAAAAAGGGAGGTAACTCCAATATAAAAAAGGGAGATAACTCCAATATAAAAAAGGGAGGTAACTCCAATATAAAAAGGGAGATAACTCCAATATAAAAAAGGAAGGTAACTCCAATATAAAAAGGGAGATAACTCCAATATAAAAAAGGGAGATAACTCCAATATAAAAAAGGGAGGTAACTCCAATATAAAAAAGGGAGATAACTCCAAAATAAAAAAAGGGAGGTAACTCCAATATAAAAAAGGGAGATAACTTCAAAATAAAAAAGGGAGGTAACTCCAATATAAAAAAGGGAGATAACTCCAAAATAAAAAAGGGAGGCAACTCCAATAAAAAAAAGGGAGATAACTGCAAAATAAAAAAAGGAAGATAACTCCAATATAAAAAAGGGAGGTAACTCCGATGTAAAAAGGGGAGGTAACTCCAATAAAAAAAAGGGAGATAACTCCAATATAAAAAAGGGAGATAACTCCAATATAAAAAAGGGAGATAACTCCAATATAAAAAAGGGAGATAACTCCAATATAAAAAAGGGAGGTAACTCCAATGTAAAAAGGGGAGGTAACTCCAATAAAAAAAGGAGATAACTCCAATATAAAAAAGGGAGATAACTCCAATATAAAAAAGGGAGATAACTCCAATATAAAAAAGGGAGGTAACTCCGATATAAAAAAGGGAGATAACTCCAATACTAGAGGCTCCCAGGAGCCTGTATAGCTCACCTGGGTATAATAATAACATCAGTCAATAAAACTTGATAACTTCGGTAAAAAAAATTAACAATTGTAGCCTTCGTCATTTTTATAAATTTGATGAAAAAAGGGCAAGAACTCCAAGATGGGTAATCGGATTTACTTCAAAATTGCAGGTAAATAAAAATTGATCGAAGGGTCGAACCGCCAGACACATTTTTGGAAGAGAACCATTCAATGACTATTTCATCAAAATTTTGTTCTTATTGAGCAAATGGTTTCAGACAAAAAGATTTTTATGGGAATTTCCCATAGGGTCCTATGTTAAATTAAGTTCGGCTGTGGCGGCCATCTTGGTCGGTGTTCTGAAATGCTGGACACAATTTTGGAAGAGGACCACCCAAGAATCATTTCAGCAAAGTTTGGTTGAGATTGGCTCTGTAGTTTCAGAGAAGAAGATTTTTTTAATTTCATCCCCCCTTTTTTCTAATTTGCATAATCGGTCAAACTCGGTAAAAGTTCAAAGTTCATAAAAAATCCCGTAATATATGTTAAAAAGCTCATCATTATGCTTATACAGTTCAAATTTGGGCACTTTCTGGCTTAAAATAGAGCAGTTTTGGCCATTTGAAGAAATTTCTATTTTTAGTAATGGTGGCCATCTTGGATACAGGACGGCGCTGACGGACACAATTTTGAAAGGGGACCACCTAAGGATCATTTCAGCAAAGTTTGGTTGAGATTGACTCAGTAGTTTCAGAGGAGAAGATTTTTTTTTAATTCCATCCCCCCTTTTTCTAATTTGCATAATCGGTCAAAATCGGTAAAAGTTCAAAGTTCATAAAAAATCCGTAATATATGTTAAAAAGATCATCATTATGCTTATACAGTTCAAATTTGAGCACTTTCTGGCTTAAAATAGAGCAGTTTTGGCCATTTGAAGAAATTTCTATTTTTAATAATGGTGGCCATCTTGGATATAGGACGGCGCTGACGGACACAATTTTAAAAGGGGACCACCTAAGGATCATCTCAGCAAAGTTTGGTTGAAATTGGCTCAGTAGTTTCAGAGGAGAAGATTTTTTTTTAATTTCATCCCCCCTTTTTTTAAATTTCATAATCGGTCAAAATCGGTAAAAGTTCAAAGTTCATAAAAAATCCGTAATATATGTTAAAAAGCTCATCATTATGCTTATACAGTTCAAATTTGGGCACTTTCTGGCTTAAAATAGAACAGTTTTGGCCATTTGAAGAAATTTCTATTTTTAGTAATGGTGGCCATCTTGGATACAGGACGGCGCTGACGGACACAATTTTGAAAGGGGACCACCTAAGGATCATCTCAGCAAAGTTTGGTTGAGATTGGCTCAGTAGTTTCAGAGGAGAAGATTTTTTTTTTAATTTCATCCCCCCTTTTTTTAAATTTCATAATCGGTCAAAATCGGTAAAAGTTCAAAGTTCATAAAAAAATCCCGTAATATATGTTAAAAAGTTCATCATTATGCTTATACAGTTCAAATTTGGGCACTTTCTGGCTTAAAATAGAGCAGTTTTGACCATTTGAAGAAATTTCTATTTTTAGTAATGGCGGCCATCTTGGATACAGGACGGGGCTAATGGACACAATTTTGAAAGGGGACCACCTAAGGATCATTTCAGCAAAGTTTGGTTGAGATTGGTTCAGTAGTTTCAGAGGAGAAGATTTTTTTTTAATTTCATCCCCCCTTTTTTCTAATTTGCATAATTGGTCAAAATGGGTAATGGGATTTACTTCAAAATTGCAGGGTAGGTAGATCTTGATATGCTGCACATTTTTGCAATAAACTTAACATCTATCTCTAAATAGTTTTTGAAATATAAGACGAAAAGTATTAAAAGGAAAAAAAAAAATTGATGAAAAAGGGGCAATAACTCCAAGATGGGTAATCAAATTTACTTCAAAATTGCAGGGTAGGTAGATCTTGACATGCTGAGCATGTTTGCAGTTTCAACTTACCATCTGTCTGTTATAGTTTTTGAAATAAAGGACGAAAAGTATTAAAATTTTGAAAATTTGATGAAAAAAGGGAAATAACTCCAAAATGAGTAATGGGATTTACTTCAAAATTGCAGGGTAGGTAGATCTTAATATGCCGCACATTTTTGCAATTTAAAGTTAACCTTTATCTCTTATAGTTTTTGAAATATAAGACGAAAAGCATTAAAATTTTACAAATTTGATGAAAAAAGGGCAATAACTCCAAGATGGGTAATCAGATTTACTTCAAAATTGCAGGGTAGGTAGATCTTGATGTGCTGATCATTTTTACCCCATGTCAGATTTTTGATATTACTAACGGTTTTTGAGATATTACCAAAAACCTGCAATTTTACCATATGTTCTATTTTTAGTAACAGCGGCCATGTTGGTTGGTGCACGGCATCACCGGACACAATTTTGAAACTAGATACCCTAGTAATGATTCAGACCAAGTTTGGTTTCCATTGGTCTAGTACTTTCAGAGGAGAAGATTTTTGAAAAAGTTTACGACGTACGACGGACGACGGACGACGACGACGGACGCCAAGTGATGAGAATAGCTCACATGACCCTTTGGGTCAGGTGAGCTAAAAATCCTGTCATACATGCTGAAAAGCTCATCATTATGCTTATACAGTTCAAATTTGGGCACATTCTGGCTTAAAATAGAGCAGTTTTGGCCATTTGAAGAAATTTCTATTTTTAATAACAGTGGCCATCTTGAATGGAGGGCGGGGCTGTCGGACACAATTTTGAAAGGGAACCACCCAGGGACCATCCCTGCCATGTTTGGTTTAATTTGGTTCAGCGGTTTCAGAGGAGAAGATTTAAATGTGATCTTTTATCAAAATATGCCTAATTTGCATAATCGGTATATATCGGCTGAAAGAAAAATTTCACAGAAAAATCCAGAATATATGCTAAACTACTTCTTGCCATGTAGCTGCAGTTAAAATTTGAGCTCATTTTGACTTACACTAAAGCAGCAATGGACAATTAAAATTTCATTCCCCCTTTTTTCTATTTTGAGCTTGGCGGCCATCTTGGTTGGAAGTCGGGATCACCGGACACAATTTTGGAAGGGGGCCATCCAATAATCATTTCAGCAAAGTTTGGTTGAGATTGGCTCAGTAGTTTCAGAGGAGAAGATTTTTTTTAAATTTCATCCCCCCTTTTTTCTAATTTGCATAATCGGTCAAAATTGGCAAAAGTTCAAAGTTCATAAAAAATCCTGTCATACATGCTAAAAAGCTCATCATTATGCTTACACAGTTCAAATTTGGGCACATTCTGGCTTAAAATAGAGCAGTTTTGGCCATTTGAAGAAATTTCTATTTTTAGTAACAGCAGCCATCTTGAATGGAGGGCGGGGCTGTGGGACACAATTTTGAAAGGGAATCACCCAGGGAACATCCCTGCCAGGTTTGGTTTAATTTGGTTCAGCGGTTTCAGAGGAGAAGATTTAAATGTGATCTTTTATCAAAATATGCCTAATTTGCATAATTGGTATATATCGGCTGAAAGAAGAATTTCACAGAAAAATCCGGAAAATATGTTAAACTATTCCTTGCCATGTAGCTGCAGTTAAAATTTGAGCTTATTTTGACTTACACTAAAGCAGCAATGGATAATTAAAATTTCATCCCCCCTTTTTTCTATTTTGAGCTTGGTGGCCATCTTGGTTGGAAGTCAGGATCAACGGACACAATTTTGGGAGGGGGCCATGCAAGAATCATTTCAGCAAAGTTTGGTTGATATGGCTCAGTAGTTTCAGAGGAGGAGATTTTTTTTTAATTTCATCCCCCCTTTTTTCTAATTTGCATAATCGGTCAAAATCGGCAAAAGTTCAAAGTTCATAAAAAATCCTGTAATATATACTAAAAAGCTCATCATTATGCTTACACAGTTCAAATTTGAGCACATTCTGGCTTAAAATAGAGCAGTTTTGGCCATTTGAAGAAATTTCTATTTTTAGTAACAGCGGCCATCTTGAATGGAGGGCGGGGCTGTCGGACACAATTTTGAAAGGGAACCACCCAGGGACCATCCCTGCCATGTTTGGTTTAATTTGGTTCAGCGGTTTCAGAGGAGATGATTTAAATGCGATCTTTAATCAAAATATGCCTTATTTGCATAATCGGTATATATCGGCTGAAAGAAAAATTTCACAGAAAAATCCAGAATATATGCTAAACTACTTCTTGCCATGTAGCTGCAGTTAAAATTTGAGCTCATTTTGACTTACACTAAAGCAGCAATGGACAATTAAAATTTTATCCCCCCTTTTTTCTATTTTGAGCTTGGCGGCCATCTTGGTTGGAAGTCGGGATCACCGGACACAATTTTGGAAGGGGGCCATCCAATAATCATTTCAGCAAAGTTTGGTTGAGATTGGCTCAGTAGTTTCAGAGGAGAAGAATTTTTTTAAATTTCATCCCCCCTTTTTTCTAATTTGCATAATCGGTCAAAATCGGCAAAAGTTCAAAGTTCATAAAAAATCCTGTAATAAATGTAAAAAAGCTCATCATTATGTTTATACAGTTCAAATTTGGGCACATTCTGGCTTAAAATAGAGCAGTTTTGGTCATTTGAAGAAATTTCTATTTTTAGCAACAGCGCCATCTTGAATGGAGGGCGGGGCTGTCGGACACAATTTTGAAAGGGAACCACCCAGGGACCATCCCTGCCAGGTTTGGTTTAATTTGGTTCAGCGGTTTCAGAGGAGAAGATTTAAATGTGATCTTTTATCAAAATATGCCTTATTTGCATAATTGGTATATATCGGCTGAAAGAAAAATTTCACAGAAATATCCGGAATATATGTTAAACTATTCCTTGCCATGTAGCTGCAGTTAAAATTTGAGCTTATTTTGACTTACACTAAAGCAGCAATGGATAATTAAAATTTCATCCCCCCTTTTTTCTATTTTGAGCTTGGTGGCCATCTTGGTTGGAAGTCGGGATCAACGGACACAATTTTGGAAGGGGGCCATCCAAGAATCATTTCAGCAAAGTTTGGTTGATATTGGCTCAGTAGTTTCCGAGGAGGAGATTTTTTTTAATTTTCATCCCCCCCTTTTTTCTAATTTGCATAATCGGTCAAAATCGGCAAAAGTTCAAAGTTCATGAAAAATCCTGTCATACATGCTAAAAAGCTCATCATTATGCTTACACAGTTCAAATTTGGGCACATTCTGGCTTAAATTAGAGCAGTTTTGGCCATTTGAAGAAATTTCTATTTTTAGTAACAGCGGCCATCTTGAATGGAGGGCGGGGTTGTGGGACACAATTTTGAAAGGGACCCACCCAGGGACCATCCCTGCCAGGTTTGGTTTAAATTGGTTCAGCGGAGAAGATTTAAATGTGATCTTTTATCAAAATATGCCTAATTTGCATAATCGGTATATATCGGCTGAAAGAAAAATTTCACAGAAAAATCCGGAATATATGTTAAACTATTCCTTGCCATGTAGCTGCAGATAAAATTTGAGCTCATTTTGACTTACACTAAAGCAGCAATGGACAATTCAAATTTCATCCCCCCCTTTTTCCTATTTTGAACTTGGCGGCCATCTTGGTTGGAAGTCGGGATCAACGGACACAAATTTGGAAGGGGGTCATCCAAGAATCATTTCAGCAAAGTTTGGTTGATATTGGCTCAGTAGTTTCCGAGGAGAAGATTTTTTTTAAATTTCATCCCCCCTTTTTTCTAATTTGCATAATCGGTCAAAATCGGCAAAAGTTCAAAGTTCATAAAAAATCCTGTCATAAATGCTGAAAAGCTCATCATTATGCTTACACAGTTCAAATTTGGGCACATTCTGGCTTAAAATAGAGCAGTTTTGGCCATTTGAAGAAATTTCTATTTTTAGTAACAGCGGCCATCTTGAATGGAGGGCAGGGCTGTCGGACACAATTTTGAAAGGGAACCACCCAGGAACCATCCCTGCCAGGTTTGGTTTAATTTGGTTTTAGCGGTTTCAGAGGAGAAGATTTAAATGTGATCTTTTATCAAAATATACCTAATTTGCATAATTGGTATATATCGGCTGAAAGAAAAATTTCACAGAAAAACCCGGAATAAATGTTAAACTACTCCTTGCCATGTAGCTGCAGTTAAAATTTGAGCTCATTTTGACTTACACTAAAGCAGCAATGGACAATTAAAATTTCATCCCCCCTTTTTTCTATTTTTAGCTTGGCGGCTATCTTGGTTGGAAGTCAGGATCACCGGACACAATTTTGAAAGGGGGCCATCCAAAGACCATTCCACCAAAGTTTCGTTGCAATTGGTCTAGTGGTTTCTGAGGAGAAGATTAAAATGTGAAATGTTGACGGACGGACGACAGACGACGGACGAAAAGTGATGACAATAGCTCACCTGGCCTAAAGGCCAGGTGAGCTAAAAATGTATTTCAAGAGGAATAACTCTTCACACAGTTGTCGCACATTTTTAACTGTGGGAATTTTTTTGTATATCTTGACATGCTGAACATTTTTGCAGTTTAAACTTTCCCTCTATCTCTAATAGTTTTTGAGATATAAGATGATAGTATTAAAATTGAGAACATTTTGATGAAAAAAGGGCAATAACCCCAAAATGGGTAATGGGATTTACTTCAAAATTGCAGGGTAGGAAGATCTTGACATGCTGCAAATTTGTGCAATTTAAACTTAACCTTTATCTCTTATAGTTTTTGAAATATAAGACGAAAAGTATTAATTTTTTTTTTTTAAATTTGATGAAAAAAGGGCAAGATCTCCAAGATGGGTAATCATATTTACTTCAAAATTGCAGGGTAGGTAGATCTCGACATGGTGCACATTTTTGCAATTTAAACTTAACATCTATCTCTTATAGTTTTTTAAATATAACACGAAAAGTATTAAAATTTAAAAAAAAATTGATCGAAGGGCCGAATCGCCAGACACATTTTTGGAAGAGAACCATCCAATGACTATTTCATCAAAATTTTGTTCTTATTGAGCAAATGGTTTCAGGCAAGAAGATTTTTATGGGAATTTCCAATAGGGTCCTATGTTAAATTAAGTTCGGCTGTGGCGACCAACTTGGTCGGTGTTCTGAAATGCCGGACACAATTTTGGAAGAGGTCTACCCAAGAATCATTTCAGCAAAGTTTGGTTGAGATTGGCTCTGTAGTTTCAGAGGAGAAGATTTTTTTAAAATTTCATCCCCCCTTTTTTCTAATTTGCATAATCGATCAAAATAGGCAAAAGTTCAAAGTTCATAAAAAATCCTGTAATATATGTTAAAAAGCTCATCATTATGCTTATACAGTTCAAATTTGGGCACTTTCTGGCTTAAAATAGAGCAGTTTTGGCCATTTGAAGAAATTTCTATTTTTAGTAATGGCGGCCATCTTGGATACAGGACAGCGCTGACGGACACAATTTTGAAAGGGGACCACCCAAGGATCATTTCAGCAAAGTTTGGTTGAGATTGGCTCAGTAATTTCAGAGGAGCAATGGACAATTAAAATTTCATCCCCCCTTTTTTCTATTTTGAGCTTGGCGGCCATCTTGGTTGGAAGTCGGGATCACCGGACACAATTTGGAAGGGGGCCATCCAAGGATCATTCCATAAAAGTTTGGTTGCAATTGGCCCAGTGGTTTCTGAGGAGAAGATTTTTATGTGAATTTCCCATAGGGTCCTATGTTAAGCTAAGTTCGGCTGGGGGGGGGCCATCTTGATGGAAGGGCCGAACCGCCCGACACATGAATGACATTTGGTGACATATTTTCTGAAATTAATTTTAGATTCCTCAATAATAGATGTAATTATATTGACTAACCTTATATTTATAGCTTCTAAACTCGGGGTTCCCACATTAAATATAATATGATCATTTTTGTACGATCGCGATATTAAAGACATGTCTAAAATTGTTACAAAACAAAAAGATTTGAATTTTGGCAGAAGAAAAACTTTGCGGAAATAAACAATAACCTTTAATTTTCAATTCATTGACGGACACATTGAATTTCCATACTTTATGCTATTATTTGGCAAATCTAATAAACGATCCATCAAGCTTGAAACTGCAGTCACATGATCAAAATCTAGTTTAAATATGATGAATATTTATGAGGAAAGTACCATCAATTTCTGGATATGTGTCACAAAGAAAGAAAGGGGAAGAATAATAATAATAAGAAGAAACGGAGCAAAAACAATAAGTCTCCAAACGTTGTTTGGGATACTTAATAAGAAACCGAGCAAAAACAATAAGTCTCCAAACAACGTTTGGGAGACTTAATTATTTCATGTGACTATTTGAATTTGTCGTTGGTGGATGAACAAGTTGGTGACGTCACAATACCAACCCAGTTTATCGAGTATAACCAAAATTTTCTCCAAGCAGATTAGCCAATCAGATTGAAATATTCAAATCAAATTAAATTATTATTCTTTATTATTCACTTCTCCACAAGATAAAAATTCACTCGTATGATTGGTAAATAACACAAGTTGACATTGTATTGCCACATTACTGTCATTAACTAGAGGTACTGCTGGACGCAGGAGTCCCACATTGATACATAAATGGAATAACTTAACTGTCCGCTACGTGGGACTAATACCCCCCGCGTCCCCATCATCTTAATTGAGCCAATTGGAACACAACTGTTAGACTCATAATTCTGGGAAAACTTGATGGACCAGGATATCCTACTCATGTCCACATCTTCATATTAATTAGGATCTTGCAATGTACAAAGTTTCATGAACTTCTGATTAATCATGTAGGAGAATTTACGATGACAAAGTGCATACTGAATTGTCTCAAATTTTCTAAGTCCAAAGAGGCATAACAGGGGTAAAACTCAATGGACAATAAAATCCTTTATACTGCAAAGTTCACACATCATGATCTTAAATTCCACAAAGTTTGGTGGAAATCGGACAAAAGATGTGGAAGTTGGTCCGCACAGACAGACAGACAGGCTGATTCCTATATACCCCCCAAACTATGATCAACCATACTACTATTCTAGTAATAAAAATGTAGATATTAAATTTAGTGTGCAGGACACGTTTCTGGAATAACATTCATCCAGTTAGCTCAAAACCATATTACTTGAAATACAAATAATTTAAAAGTCTTTGGGAGCAAGAAAATGAAAGGGCCTAAGCAGGATAGCCAAAATCGGCTGAGGTCACCTATACCTGAGGGAGGAGAACCTTTAATAATAATACATTATTTAGGAACTGTAAACAACAGTATTACCTGTAAGAAACGAAGCTCCTCTCTCCTGGACACATAAGCAAACAGATAGTCACTCAGCTTGAGAAAAAATTGTTTAGGATCCACTTTCAATAATTTCTTTTCTAGTTCTAAGACTGGTATAAAACAAGGAATCGAGTGTCTCTCCACCTTACAGGTCTCCTTCTGTAGATCATAAATTTCTATGTAAAATGTCTCGTAACATAAATCATTATATGATGTATCATAACTACAAATGACTTTGTTATTGGCCACTGAATACACTGAAAACCCTGAAAGTCAATGAAAACACAGAAATATATAATTTGTTTAAAAAAGGTTTGCATCGTATTACTAGTATATATTTTTACATGACAACTACATGTACATGCTCTCTAAATAAATTCAGAGGATAATAAATGGGAATCGGTCACATTTTTGAGATCGATGATCATTATACCAACATCGACCAATGATTGATCATCGGTGACAATTACCTACTAAATGTATTCACAGACTATAGTTACTCAAATAGTCTTATTTCAAGAGAATGATTGACAAAAGTAAAGAGAAGAATGAAATTGTATTGTATAAGAACCCACATCTACTTTTTCTTCATTTGCTGTGGTCGCTGGTGATTGTATACTGACTGGAACACTACAATCTTAGTTGCTGAAACATTTCTGTTAAACACAATATGTTTAGCTTTTCATCTGATATTCAAGAATATTGAGATTTTATTATTGATGATTTTCATCAGAATGGACTGTAATAATTTATACACATTATTCTACCATGACCTCCTTCTTTCGTTTTGCTAACAAACGAGCGAGTTATCCATTCAGTATAATCTCATTAGCACATGCGCCGGTGAATGTGACTGATTTTTCCATTGGCAGCATAAATTGTGTGCGACATTTTCCGCAAACGTAAATATAAATTACCGTCTTCCAATCAAAGTATACTACCGTATTTGTACTCTTAGACATATCAGAATCGAAATAAATCATGGAAGCCAGAATATGTTTCGAGTTTTAACATGTATTGGCGGATATTAGTAAATTTTATCCCTCGCTTCTGGCTCGGGATAAAAAACTAATATCCGCCAATCCATGTTAAAACTCCCAACACATTCTGGCTTCCATGATTTATTTCTTAAACAAAACATTGGTTTCCGTATGTGCATTGTGTAACACCGACAATAAAATGGACTAGTCCGGGCAGTAGATAAATAAAATAGTCCAAAAATGTATCTTGACTGAGTGTCAGAAGTATGCTGGGATAAATTGCAAGATTTTTGTCAGTATGAAGACAAAAACAAAGGATAAAATTAACCCTTACTACGCTGTATACAGATCCCTCCAAGTGTATCAACGATCATACTCTCTGGTCGGACACAGAGTTTTGTCGGACTTCACTCTTAAAATTGTCTGACAAATGTCCGACAAAATTCTCCCAGGTCGGAGTGAGAGGCTCCACTCTCAGATAGTTAAACTGTAAACAGGAAACGTCCCCAAATTCTGCTAACCAATAAATTCGTGCATAAAGAAACATGCGTATCTTAGTAAAGCTGAAGTAAATGAGTGATATACAGTACGGAAAGTATAGATATGTTAACGGCTGTCACGGGCGATATATACAATAATATCCATGAATAAAATGTATTAACATGCAGTACCCATGTTTTAAGTGAACTAGAAGTGAATATTAATATGTCCCTTATGTACTCGCGACAATCGATGCCAAGGCCCTTTCACTTGCTGCAGACAGTTGCCGGTTTACGATATCGGGTGTGTTTGCACTTTTATGTGTTGGCCAAATGTACGGCGAACGAACCCGGGTAAATAATTCTAATTTATACGTTTATTTCTTTAAAGACAAATTTGGATTAAAATTAATTAGTAAAATTTAAGTTTTATTTTGTTTATGGCGAATGGGTCATAAATCCGTAAATCCCGTTTTTTCTTTCTTGAAAATTGGCAGTCTGCGGTGTCCTGATATAGGTGAAATGATATTTTATAAGTGTATTCTACGTTTTTTTTTACAGTTTACCTGTCAAAACATCACCCATCTCAGCAACATCGTCGCATCGTGCATTCATGATATACAAATACACCTATCACAGGTGTGAAAAAAAAACGTTGCTCAAGACTCCTTTTACTAAGACTTATAAACATAGATAACTATTTTGTACTTATAAAAAATAAATTTATATCTTTTTTCTTATATATGTGTATAAATATCTTAATAAAATAAATACATTTACGGTGAGAAATTATTATACGTCATGATATCGTTATTTAGGTAAATACTTATTAGACAGATTTTATTTTAAACCATTTTTGTCTTTTTAATTGATAACTGACCCAAGCTAAATAAATGAAATGTGACTTAATGTGTTAATTATATAAATCCTTGCCTTCTATAAATTTTAATTTCTTATCTAATTCTTATTCTTATTTAACAATATGGTCATGCAGGTTGTTATTTTCATTGAATGGCATCTCAAAATAGATGGCTTCACAGTAGGGGCTCTTCCTGTATATTGGTTACATCCTGTATATTACAACTGACAGCTAATGCATGACAAACAATTTTAATCAGCCATCTTTATCATAAAATACATTTTTTTAATCTTTATTTTGATGATGGCACCTAATTCCCATCACCTAATCCAAATTAGTATAGTAGAGGAGTACCATATTTTTCGGACGATAAATCTAGATAAAAATAAATATTCAATGATTGAAGTGTTAGCGAAAATCAGTTCAATATTGTATTTTATAATAAAATATATACTATAAAAAAAGGTATCTTGTTGAAAAAAATCACCGGGTGGATCGATTTACAATATAAAATTATTATCACAAAATATCTAAATATAGCTATAGCCTTCCATCAAACACGAGCATGCGCACGTGGTTGTAGTAAAAAATGGTGGTTGCAATACATCTCACAGTAAACGTGTAGAACAAGCTTTTTATACTAAATATACTGGAAAATAATTTATATCGATTTCGTTACTTAATCGATATTTTATTGCAATAATTTATATGAGGCTATGGGTGTTTAAACGTCACTTTTCAACAATATTTCAGTTATATATTGACCTTTGAGCTACCCCTCCTGGCGCGAATATGGTGCAAGGTAGAAATACACTAGGGTATTTACGTACCCGGACATTCTACATACCGGAAAGAAAGTACGCTTACAAATATGCATCGATCACAAAATGTTTGACATGTTCACCTCGAGAAATGTAAAAAAAATCTTTAAATATCTACTCTCACGTCCGACCACGACCACAATGTCCGACCAAATAGTCGGACTTAGAGAGTGTGTGTTGACTCTCAAATTTGTCGCACATTTTGGGAGGAATATGTCCGACCTGAGAGTATGATCGTTGATACACTTGGAGTGTACTGTACATAATATTCCAAATGGCTGCTGCTGCTACATTCTTTTTGTTTCAAAGTAGAATAAAGATACAGTATTCTAAAACTGCAATAACCTCTTTATTATTTAGAATACAGAAAAACTTTATGTATGAAAATTATTCTCCAAACAACGACCTTTCCAAATGTTTACTTTATATTTATGCAATGGTATTTTGTAATTTGACACCTGTATTTTCAGGTAAAATATAGGTAAAAGGTGTAAAATGTAATATTTTGTTTTACAACTGTTTAAATACAGAAATATGTTGATACATGTTGTTTTTCTCTTCTGCATTTAATGAATGAATGTTAGTCAACAATATATGTATATCTTGTAACAATTTGACAGGTAATACAGGTAACCCAGATTGACGAAATAAAGATTATTACCTGAAAATTTGTTTTGTTTTTATTACTTTCAACCCTTTTTTCATGATTCTTTTCATGGTAAGCAACTGTTGATACCAAATATTAGGCTTTAATTCTGAAAATCTTACAAGTATCAAGTTTAATGTTTTATTCAGGAAAGTACAGGTAAAATGACAGGTAAGTCTTTGATCAGTCAATGTGTTCTTGCACATATAGATTTGTCTGTGTCGTAATCAAAGGCCATATATCGTCTTTAAATAATAAATTAAAAAAGAAAATAGGTTTAGGGTCTTCCAGTAGTTGCATATTCAGCCCTCAGGCGTTGCGGTAAATGTTGCGTGCACATAGCGGTGGAGAATCATCTCGAAGCCAACCGAATTTGTCATCTTGTTGAACATTTCTATCCTTTAATGACTGTTGTAAGTCAATTTCTCTTAAAATCTCATAATCAGGTATTAGGTAGAGATGCCAGTCAAAAATAAATTACAGGGGATGCTTGCTGTTTTTTAACCATTAGATAGAGCTCAATCTAAGAAGAATTTTGAACCTTCATTTGTGAAAATCGGATGAAGGGTTCAAAAGTTATGAGCATTTGAAATTGCCTAATTTTGGTCAATAATTTTCCCAAGATGGCCACCATCAATAATGGTTTTAATGACTGTTTTAGAGTTCTGATTTTTTGTGTAAACAGCAGATAATGTCTCTACTTTTGTTTTTTCCCAAAGATTAAGTTATTCTGTCAGAAAAATGAAACTGAACATGTTTGAAGTAATATTCGCCATTTGTTTTACTGTCCAAAATGTGTCGGAGCCACTTTTGATCTTGGCCGAAAGGTCCATTATGGCTCACATTGCCATAATTTTGTCAGAAAATAACTTATCTGACATCATAATAGAAGGAATTGTGTGTAGAAATACTTGTTTTGAGTGCAATTATAACATATGAATCACCTTTTACATCTTTTTGTGGAATTATGAATCCATAAATGTGGGTGTGCAATTAGTGTTCAACACTATTTGAGAATGGCACCATTTCACAGCAGTTATATGGAAAAATGACATAAAAAGATTCATATTTCCTAAACTAAAAATGATATCCGTACAAAATTTTGAAGACAATACCACAGTGTTGTGCACGTTCTGTTGGACGTGATGTTTTTTGGTCGACACAAGAAATGGTGGCCATTTTGTTCAAAATGGCCACCATTTTTTCATAAAATTCCTCAGACAGGGAACCTGTTCCAAGATAATTTGATCAATTTTTTTATCAATATAATTAATATCACTGAAAAAAATGGATATGGAGGTTTGTACCAATGACCTTATTTGCTTTAGCATTTTATTACGGAATATTTGTTATAATGGTGGCCATTTTGAAAACAAAATGGCTGCCATTGCTTTAAAATTTGTTGCGCAAATTTACGTTTTTTAAGATTACTCCGTCGTTTCTAGTCAGAATTTGATCATCAAGGTACCAAATTAAAGATATTTTAAAAATCTATGACCTCAAGTAACTAATAACTTAAACTAAATACTTTTCATTTCATATAATATACCACCAATATGTAATCCCCCCAAGGGGTGAAGATTCCAGACACCTACCCCTTGCCGAAAATTTAACTACTCAGTTTGATATACATGTAGGTGTTTTTGTTTTCCTACCTCAATGTCTTGCAATCATAATGTAGCTGTACAATTGCTGAAAGTGATGTTATATGCATCAACCACCCAACAAGCATGATAGTGAAACACCTCTAAACTGAACTTCCTTAAGATCAGCTTGTGTTTAAAATAGATGGATATTATTTGCACGGTTTACACATTTCCTACAAAAGGCTACATTTGGAACCTGGAACTTTATTTAAAATAAAGTTATGTTGTTTATATAGGATGCTGTTTATATTCAGGTTTCCCTTTATTACAATTTGAGCAAGTAAATTTGTTTCAGTCTTACTCTCCATGTCGTTCGAATCCTGCTCATGGTAACTTAAGGTGTACTTGATAACACATTATTGTGTGATAAAATTCGTCAGTGACTTGCAACAGATCTGTGGTTTTCTTCAGGTACTCCAGTTTACTCCACCAATAAAACTGACCACCACGATATAACTGAAATATTATTGAAATAGGCATTAAACACCATAACCCACCCCCTAACCCTACTCTCCGACTCTGTGTCAAAGTTTCAGTCTTGCCCATTACTATTCTAATTTGCTTCTTAAAACATGTTCAATGAAAACAACAAAATATTAAGTTCATTCATTTATTATTCAGGAAATATCTGGTGTATTTTTGAAATACATCATCTATTGTGGTCTGAATAAATCCAGCTACATGTAAAACTAAATATTTCATGATCAGCTGTACATGTATATTATCCTGCAGTCCTAAGTTCAGGTAATATCCCAAGGCCAGCTTGGATCACATGTCTCTGACCAGCAAAGCATATACTGTCAGGTAAACTGGAAAAAAAACAACAGAAGGGACCACAAAGAAACAGTTCTAACTACATTGTACTGATTATCCTTTCATAACTAATATTAAAATAAATATAAATTCACAATGTATTTAGACAAAAAATTACCAGTTTCAAATTTTTGGTATTGACCCCAAAGTTTTTATTGACATTTTTGGACAAAGTTAAAGTCAGATCCTTGTTCTGTATAACCTAGGTAAAAATATATGTTTTGTCTACTTATACTACCTTCCCCTTTTCGAGAATATTAGCAGAAATACTGGTATTTTTTTTCATTGGTCTATAAATATGCAATAAGTTATAACATTTTGTTTACTTTTATTTGAATTTAGTATGTAAATATTCAATCATGGTCGAGTATCCATGGAAGCTGGCAAATACAAAAAAAAATGTAGCACCATGACAAAAATAAGAATAGAATTAACTTTCTGAAGAGTGAAGACTATAGTATAAAAAAAAATATTATGTACAGTCATAGAATAAAGTGCTCATACCCTTGTTTTCTAGCTGTTTGGACCAAGCTAGAAACATTTTATTTCCAAATATTTTCCTTAAAAAAAAGAGGAAATCAGCTGTTCAGAGGAAAACTTTCATACCTCTGTTTACACCCCCCTTTTCAGTTTGTTTACTTTTGTTTTGAACGCAAGTTGGAAGTATTATAAATTGACAAGAAGTTTTTCATAAACTACTTGAAAAGAAGCAATGCAAAAAATAAATCGTACGTTTAAAACATTGAGAAGAAGGTTTATACATACCTACGATAACACCTGTGTTACAACCAGCGTCGTTGACGTTACTATTTACTTTCCACTTCCAGCGATGTACGACGTTCTCCTTCAGACATGTTTAGGGGAGTTTTAAATACTAAAAATCAGCTATGTTCCCGATCTAATATGGTTGAGATGGTATGCTTCCTACCTTGATATTGTAACGGAAAATACAAATATCGCCATCGGAGAACGCTACTCCAAATTTTTCATTGAATTGTTCATCTTGGAACTTTTCAGACAACCATTTTCCGTTTAGCATGCTCAGGAAATCGGAAGCGACTGTGACCATGCGCAAGCTACGAATCTGCGCTTTAATTGGATAATAATTATAGAACTATATAACGTCAGGAACATGCCGGGCAAGGCATTGAAATGGGGGACCCTGGTGAAAAAACCGTGCCGCGAATGGTAAAATTCCGAAAACAGCGATTTCGATTCGAACACGTTATATTTAAATGATTCCATATTAAAAGAAACAAAATTTTTAAAGATTTCAAACAATGTTTAGATAATTAATTAATGTAAAAAAATTATATCTTTATATAGTATTATCTGTAAAAATCTGACATCAAAAATTGCATTTTCATGTATCAGCAGCTACCGGAAAACAAAATTGCGGCCGAAATAACGATAAGTCGGCATCTCTACCATAGGGTCCAATGTTAATCTATGTCCTGCGGTGGCAGCCATCTTGGATTTCCGATCGGCATAAAAAACAGAAACTTTGTAGAGGACCTTCCAATGATCATTCCTGGGCAGTTTGGTTTCAACTGTCCAAGTGGTTTCAGAGAAGAAGCATTTTGAAACATTTTTCCCATAGGGTCCAATGTTAAACTAAGTCCTGCCGTAGCCGCCATTTTGAATTTCATATCGGAACAAAAAACCTTAAGATTGTAGAGGACCATCCAATGAACATTCATGTACAGTTTGGCTTTAATCATATTTGTAGTTTCTGAGAAGAAGGCATTTGAATATTTTCCCATAGGGTCCAATGTTAATCTATGGCCTGCGGTGGCGGCCATCTTGGATTTCCGATCGGCATAAAAAACAGAAACTTTGTAGAGGACCATCCAATGATCATTCCTGGGCAGTTTGGTTTCAACTGTCCAAGTGGTTTCAGAGATGAAGCATTTTGAAACATTTTTCCCATAGGGTCCAATGTTAAACTAAGTCCTGCCGTAGCCGCCATTTTGAATTTCATATCGGAACAAAAAACCTTAAGATTGTAGAGGACCATCCAATGAACATTCATGTACAGTTTGGCTTTAATCATATTTGTAGTTTCTGAGAAGAAGGCATTTGAATATTTTCCCATAGGGTCCAATGTTAATCTATGTCCTGCGGTGGCGGCCATCTTGGATTTCCGATCGGCATAAAAAACAGAAACTTTGTAGAGGACCTTCCAATGATCATTCCTGGGCAGTTTGGTTTCAACTGTCCAAGTGGTTTCAGAGAAGAAGCATTTTGAAACATTTTTCCCATAGGGTCCAATGTTAAACTAAGTCCTGCCGTAGCCGCCATTTTGAATTTCATACCGGAACAAAAAACCTAAAGTTTGTAGAGGGCCATCTAATGAACATTCATGTACAGTTTGGCTTTAATCATATTTGTAGTTTCTGAGAAGAAGGCATTTGAATATTTTCCCATAGGGTACAATGTTAATCTATGTCCTGCGGTGGCGGCCATCTTGGATTTCCGATCGGCATAAAAAACAGAAACTTTGTAGAGGACCTTCCAATGATCATTCCTGGGCAGTTTGGTTTCAACTGTCCAAGTGGTTTCAGAGAAGAAGCATTTTGAAACATTTTTCCCATAGGGTCCAATGTTAAACTAAGTCCTGCCGTAGCCGCCATTTTGAATTTCATATCGGAACAAAAAACCTTAAGATTGTAGAGGACCATCCAATGAACATTCATGTACAGTTTGGCTTTAATCATATTTGTAGTTTCTGAGAAGAAGGCATTTGAATATTTTCCCATAGGGTCCAATGTTAATCTATGGCCTGCGGTGGCGGCCATCTTGGATTTCCGATCGGCATAAAAAACAGAAACTTTGTAGAGGACCATCCAATGATCATTCCTGGGCAGTTTGGTTTCAACTGTCCAAGTGGTTTCAGAGATGAAGCATTTTGAAACATTTTTCCCATAGGGTCCAATGTTAAACTAAGTCCTGCCGTAGCCGCCATTTTGAATTTCATATCGGAACAAAAAACCTTAAGATTGTAGAGGACCATCCAATGAACATTCATGTACAGTTTGGCTTTAATCATATTTGTAGTTTCTGAGAAGAAGGCATTTGAATATTTTCCCATAGGGTCCAATGTTAATCTATGTCCTGCGGTGGCGGCCATCTTGGATTTCCGATCGGCATAAAAAACAGAAACTTTGTAGAGGACCTTCCAATGATCATTCCTGGGCAGTTTGGTTTCAACTGTCCAAGTGGTTTCAGAGAAGAAGCATTTTGAAACATTTTTCCCATAGGGTCCAATGTTAAACTAAGTCCTGCCGTAGCCGCCATTTTGAATTTCATACCGGAACAAAAAACCTAAAGTTTGTAGAGGGCCATCTAATGAACATTCATGTACAGTTTGGCTTTAATCATATTTGTAGTTTCTGAGAAGAAGGCATTTGAATATTTTCCCATAGGGTACAATGTTAATCTATGTCCTGCGGTGGCGGCCATCTTGGATTTCCGATCGGCATAAAAAACAGAAACTTTGTAGAGGACCTTCCAATGATCATTCCTGGGCAGTTTGGTTTCAACTGTCCAAGTGGTTTCAGAGAAGAAGCATTTTGAAACATTTTTCCCATAGGGTCCAATGTTAAACTAAGTCCTGCCGTAGCCGCCATTTTGAATTTCATATCGGAACAAAAAACCTTAAGATTGTAGAGGACCATCCAATGAACATTCATGTACAGTTTGGCTTTAATCATATTTGTAGTTTCTGAGAAGAAGGCATTTGAATATTTTCCCATAGGGTACAATGTTAATCTATGTCCTGCGGTGGCGGCCATCTTGGATTTCCGATCGGCATAAAAAACAGAAACTTTGTAGAGGACCTTCCAATGATCATTCCTGGGCAGTTTGGTTTCAACTGTCCAAGTGGTTTCAGAGAAGAAGCATTTTGAAACATTTTTCCCATAGGGTCCAATGTTAAACTAAGTCCTGCCGTAGCCGCCATTTTGAATTTCATATCGGAACAAAAAACCTTAAGATTGTAGAGGACCATCCAATGAACATTCATGTACAGTTTGGCTTTAATCATATTTGTAGTTTCTCAGAAGAAGGCATTTGAACATTTTCCCATAGGGTCCAATGTTAATCTATGTCCTGCGATGGCGGCCATCTTGGATTTCCGATCGGCATAAAAAACAGTAACTTGGTAAAGGACATCCCAATGATCATTCATGTACAGTTTAGGTTCAGTCAGTTCATTAGTTTCAGAGAAGAAGATCTTTGAAATTTCAGCCAATCAGAGCATATTATTGGCCTTGGCAGCCATATTGAATATCCGACTGGAACGAAAAACAGTAACTTTGTAGAGGACCATCCAAGGAACATTCCTGCTAAGTTTGGTTCCAATCGGCCCAGTGGTTTCGGAGAAGAAGCTTGAAATGTGAAAAGTTTACAGACGACAGACAACAGACGACGGACGCCAAGTGATGGCAATAGTTCACCTGGACCTTTGGTCCAGGTGAACTAAAAATTAATCCCAACCGACCGACCCTAGATTTTTTTGACATGTGACAGTAAACACACATATTTTTTTTTTCTTTCTAATATTTACAAAAAACAGCATCGTGCACGACATGTAGAGAAAATGCAGTTCATTTTCTTTGTACCCCCAAATGTAGAGTTAGAAGGTACATTGCACCCCCAAAAATGTGGATGTACCCCCAAAAATGAAGGTAAAAGGGTACATGTACCCCCAGATGAAAAAACCTGTGGGCATACTGATTATATAGTCTTGGGTTTTACCCAAACAAGAATCAAACTCACCATCTATCACTTGGAGTGTAACGATATACCGAATGACGATACATCGCAGTATTTTATTGACCACACGGTACACGGTACCCCTTACGATATTGATGACACGATACGACTGGGTGCTCCTTATGATATTGATGCCACGGTACGACTAGATGCTCCTTACGATATTGGCGATATTGTTTCAACAGATTATTTCTTTAGTATCAAAACCTGTTAAAATCAAATATTAGTTTTAATTTTCACGGACATACCTGTATGTGGCAAATCCTTAAGAAAAAAAATGGCGTCGTAATACCAACAAAATTTAGATTGCAACAACAAATTTACATGTATTTTCAAACAATAAAGTTAGTACTAAAAAAAAAATCAAAGGTATACAAAATGTCACAATACGTATCGTGATACACATCATCACTTGTCTAAAATATCGCGATACGTATCATGATAAAATTTGTGTATCGTTACACTCCTATCTATCACACTTGATCTCAAATTTGTGGGATGGGTAACAGCATAACTATTGGCTTAGGCAGGTTTCATGAGTAGTGTATATACCTGTTAATCTAAAGGCATCAAAAATCCTGGACTGTCTACCATGTTGAACTTTTATGTCAGAAAGTTCTGCACTTTCAACCTTTCCACTGCTATTATCCTCTTCAGGCAGGATCTCAGCAATCTATAAATAGTATCATCATATGTAAAATAATACTGCAACATCCTATTGTAAAAAAATATTATAAAATACATATAATTTTATGATTTTTGTAAAATAACTTATCAGTAGTCATTAACATTTTTTTTTTAACAATAATATAATTGTATAATATCATTGTATTCAAATGCTAGTTACAATCAGCTTCATCAGACTAATAAAATAAGCTTCCTATCAAGTAATATATATAACATAATCTTAGAGAAATTATATTAAAATAATGCATATATTTATAGGCATTCCCTAACAAACAATGAGTTTTTGATGAGATGATCATGATATCTGTTCTGTACTAGACCAACATGCAGAGTTGAATTTTATTGTGCTATATCATAATATATTACTTTAGGAGAACATAATGAAAATGTGTAACTTTATACGAAATATATTTTTTAAAAGATTCCTGTGTTTATAATAATATAATAATCTGTTGTATGTTAATTGTCACATGATCATGTTTACTGTGCATCATTAATGTTGAGAAATACTTTGCAAACATGATATTTCTATCTGTTTTATTCGGTAAAAGTTCAATTTGAAATTTGTTGATAATGTACATATTACTTGTTATTTATGTTGTACTCACCCTAGTGTCTAATGACTTTTACTGACTTTTAAACTAGTATTACTGTGAGCACAGCTCACTAAGATATACCCCCCGCTCCCCCATCTGTCCCCAACCTTTTTCCTTAACCAAAACATTACAGATTGTTCAGACTTAAAATGAAAGGGATCCTCCTCTCTTCACCGGTAAGCTGCTGATAAAATTTCAAAACATTCTGAGAAACACTACTCAAGTTATCATACGACATAACATAAAAATCCTATTTTCCGTCATATCAAGTCCAATAACTCTGGAACGGCAAAATTGAAAATCGTCAAAAATGAAAGGGATCCTCCTCCTTCACCGGTAAGCTGTTGATAAAATTTCAAAACATTCTGAGAAACACTACTCAAGTTATCATATGACATAGGCTAAAAATCCTATTTTCCGTCATATCAAGTCCAATAACTCTGGAACGGCAAAAGTGAAAATCGTCAACAATGAAAGGGATCCTCCTCTCTTCACCGGTAAGCTGCTGATAAAATTTCAAAACATTCTGAGAAACACTACTCAAGTTATCATACGACATAGGGTAAAAATCATATTTTCCGTCATATCAAGTCCAATAACTCTCTGGGATGGCAAAAGTGAAAATCGTCAAAAATGAAAGGGATCCTCTTCTCTTCACCGGTAAGCTGCTGATAAAATTTCAAAACATTCTGAGAAACACTACTCAAGTTATCATATGACATAGGCTAAAAATCCTATTTTCCGTCATATCAAGTCCAATAACTCTGGAACGGCAAAAGTGAAAATCGTCAACAATGAAAGGGATCCTCCTCTCTTCACCGGTAAGCTGCTGATAAAATTTCAAAACATTCTGAGAAACACTACTCAAGTTATCATACGACATAGGCTAAAAATCCTATTTTCCGTCATATCAAGTCCAATAACTCTGGAACGGCAAAAGTGAAAATCGTCAAAAAAGAAAGGGATCCTCCTCTCTTCACCAGTAAACAGCTGATAAAATTTTAAAAGATTCTAAGAAACAACCCAAGTTATCGTACGACATAGGATTTGTCTACAGACGGACGGACGGACATGGTGAAACCAGTATACCCCCCTACAACTTCGTTGCGGGGGGTATAATGAATCTCTCACCCTAGTGTCTAATGACTTTTACTGACTTTTAAATGAATCTCTCTCAGTGGTGTATAATGACTTTCACTGATTTTTAAGTGTATATCTCTCAGCAGTGTCTAATGACTTTTACTGACTTTTAAATGAATCTCTCACCCTAGTGTCTAATGACTTTTACTGACTTTTAAATGAATCTCTCTCAGTGGTGTATAATGACTTTCACTGACTTTTAAATGAATCTCTCTCAGTAGTGTCTAATGACTTTTACTGACTTTTAAATGAATCTCTCACCTTAGTGTCTAATGACTTTTACTGACTTTTAAATGAATCTCTCACCATAGTGTCTGATGACTTTTACTGACTTGTAAATGAATCTCTCTCAGTAGTGTCTAATGACTTTTACTGACCTTTAAATGAATCTCTCTCAGTGGTGTATGACTTTCACTGACTTTTAAATGAATCTCTCTCAGTAGTGTCTAATGACTTTTACTGACTTTTAAATGAATCTCTCATCCTAGTGTCTAATGACTTTTACTGACTTTTAAATGAATCTCTCTCAGTGGTGTCTAATGACTTTTACTGACTTTTAAATGAATCTCTCACCTTAGTGTCTAATTACTTTTACTGACTTTTAAATGAATCTCTCACCAGTGTAATGACTTTTACTGACTTTTAAATGAATCTCTCAGTGACAGTGGTGTATAATGACTTTCAGTTTTTTAAGTGAATCTCTCAGCACTGTCTAATGAATTTTACTGACTTTTAAATGAATCTCTCACCATAGTGTCTAATGACTTTTACTGACTTTTAAATGAATCTCTCACCAATTCAGTGTTCAATCTAGAGTGTGCCATTCCCGCAATTTTTGTCTTTCTGGCACGATTGAAATGGTCAACTGGGCCAAATCAGGCACATTGCTTTTTAACCTTTTGAGATCATCCCGGTAATAAATTCCGGAAATCAGTCCCGAAATACGTCCGGTTTTAACAAAGTCTGTATCTGTGTCAGTAGAGAGCTTTATGTAAAGTCGTTTTCAAGTGTCCAAGTCACGTTGAAAATTTGTTTGTCAAGGTAAATTTAAGCATGATGCATGACAGGTCAAAGTCATGAAGCATATATCTTCATATTTTGCTCCCACGGGGGAGAAAAGAGCGAAACCCACTGCCACTGATGAAAATCAAAACGAAGCAATCACTACAAATTTAGAAAATCCTTCAGAAAGTGGAATTGAAGGTCAGAAAAAGAATGAGTCATCAGGTGTACCTGCTCCACGCAAGTTTCAACAGCAGTGGTCAACTGATACAAAATACAAGGAGTGGCTGCAGTACAATGCTAACAAACAACATATGACCTGTTCTTTTTGTACTAAAACTAATAAAAAAAAATCCCTTTACAACCGGTTGCACGAATTTTAGAACATCTACCCTAACAAGACACATGTCCAAAATTCAAATTCAAACTCTTTTATTGACGCAAACTCATCAACAAGATATGGTTATAGCCCAATTACACAAGATGTATTAGCATCACTTGGTGTCCGATGTCTTTTGACATTGACCCCTTACTTCCAGATTTGGCCCCCTGTCAAATGTTGCCTTGGTAAACATGACCCCCTGTGACCAATTTCTAGATTGAACACTGCACCAGTGTCTAATGACTTTTACTCATATATACCTTTTAACCTCTGGGGACTGCTAGGGGGGAGATCTCCCCCCTACCAACTCTTCTAAGGGGGAGATTTTGTGCGTCGCCTTTAAATGCACAAAATTGTACCTTGTAGTTGCATACATGTGATAGAGTTGCTATGCTACAACTGGAGATTTGTAAATTTTTGGCTGGAGATTTGGTCTCATAACTGGAGATTTTTTATCGATGTGTATTTAATGCGTGTTTTTATTGTTTATTGATGTTTTCATTTTGTTTGTTTCAGTATTGAACCAACTGCATCCCATTTCAATATACCTGTATATTGTTTACATTTCTGTCTTATTAGTTAGTGTTTCATATGATGAATGAAGGATAAAAACTGTATTTATAATTTACTTTTTAAGGTTATAACTAAACAAAGCAATAACAATGAAGACAGAATGTTCTGAACAAAAGTCATAGAGCACTAAAATTAAAAAGTCACTTTGCTGCTGGTGCGTTGGGTGATAGCATACGTTTCGGCATTTTTATGGTTTATCAATTCCATCCTGGAACTTAGTCCTTAAATAATACTTTGATCGGCTTTGGTCCCAAACAAGCCATAACTCAATCCGAGATGAATTCATTGCACATTTGATCGAAATAAGAAGTTTTCCTCTGCATCAAAGGTTGTCCGACTCCTGTTTGCACAACGGTTTATAACTATTTTTAATTGCCGCTATCACATTTCTAATCATCTAAGCGTGTGCCACAAACCCACTTCCTTTATTAAATATCCCCAATTAACTGTCAATCAGTGGATAATTGTTGTACATTTGTATAATCATCAACACCTTAATTAATCACCATGACCCAATTTACCTGTAAAAGTGTCAAACAGATCAATAACCGGATATCATTTAAATATGACATTTACCTTTACCATTCATATCTCTCGGCGTTTTTCGTCAGCGCGGGAGTTCCAAATGGGGAATTTCCAGAAATATTGATCGCAAAATGTAGGTCAAGATTTTATTGTACTTGATTTTTTTCACGGGTGGAAGATTTTGAAAGTTGACGGAAGGGACCCTCAAAATTGGGAGAAAATTTTTTTGTTGAGGGGGAGATCGTGCAGGAGGAAAAGGTCATAAATATGACATTTACCTTTACCATTCGTATCTCTCGGCGTTTTTCGTCAGTGCGGGAGTTCCAAATAGGGAATTTCCAGAAATATTGATCGCAAAATGTAGGTCAAGATTTTATTGTACTTGATTTTTTCACAGGCGGAAGATTTTGAAAGTTGACGGAAGGGACCCTCAAAATCGGGAGAACATTTTTTAGTTGGGGTGAGATCGTGCGGGAGGAAAAGGTGTGTGCGGGAGATTAATGTCTCCAGCGCAGGAGACCCAGTCCATGCGGGAGATAAGGCTCTTAATACGCGGAGGGTTAACAGGTATACTTTTACTGACCTTTAATTGAATCTCTCACCATAGTGTCTAATGACTTTTACTGACTTTTAAATGAATCTCTCACCTATGTGTCTAATGACTTTTACTAACTTTTAAATGAATCCCTCTCAGTAGTGTATAATGACTTTAACTTATTTTTAAGTGAATCTCTCACCATAGTGTATAATGACTTTCACTGATTTTTAAGTGAATCTCTCAGCAGTGTCTAATGATTTTCACTGATTTTTAAGTGAATCTCTCAGCAGTGTCTAATGACTTTCACTGATTTTTAAGTGAATCTCTCAGCAGTGTCTAATGACTTTCACTGATTTTTAAGTGAATCTCTCAGCAGTGTCTAATGACTTTCACTGATTTTTAAGTCAATCTCTCAGCAGTGTCTAATGACGTTCACTGATTTTTAAGTCAATCTCTCAGCAGTGTCTAATGACCTTAGATGATTTTTAAGTGAATCTCTCAGCAGTGTCTAATGACTTTAGCTGATTTTTAAGTGAATCTCTCACCATATATATTTATAGTGCATAATGACTTTCACCGATTCTTAAGTGAATCCATAGTGTCTAATGACTTTAACTGATTTTAAGTAAATCTCTCTCAGTAGTGTATAATGACTTAAACTGTTTTTAAAGTGAATCTCTCCGCAGTGTGCAGGGTTCGACATTAACTTTTTGACCAACTTGTCCATTCGGGCAAGTGCCAATTTATTTTACTTGCCCGAAACTGTAAACTACTAGCCCGAATTCTCAAGTGCCATATATGCATGTAGTGCAGAACTATGCAATCTACATTAACAATGACTGTTCATAGAGTAGAATAACAAGGTATAAGGTAGTTCCTCCTTCATTATGCAGTATGCAGTATTAAACATGTAAATCATAAGTGTCCTGTTTTTTTCACTGAGTTTTCTAATTGCTACATCCATTGTGCAGCAAAATAGGCTTCAGAACATTGTAGATGTTTTGTTGAAGAAAAGTGTGAACGAATGCCATCTATTCTGTAGGACTTATTTCCAGATATAAAACTAGAAGGTCCAGCAATATTTGGAAACTTCTTGCAATAAGTGCATATCATTCCATCAGAAGAATCCTGTAATCCATCAACATTTTTTGACCATGAATCAATAAATCCTCTCTTCCTCTTATGTTCATATATTTTCTTAGAATCACCATCCGATTCCCTTATCTGAGGAACCCCACTGAAAAATTCCCCGAGGGTTACTTGTGCCATATTGGCACCAAATTCTGGGACTGAGTCTGAGATATTGAGTAGACATTTGCGGGAATATGACAAGTTTTATAAATACGGGGGATTGATGAGGATTTCTGAAATATTTTTGTTAGAAAATTTAAGTATAAATGTTTCTTATCATAGACTGACAATGACTATAGTTTGCTTGAATTTTTATTCCGGTAATCTATCACGCTTTCAATATTTTGATCGCAAAGGCAATACACATCAGGGATAATTTTCTAAAATTAGAACACCGCAAATAACTCTAGCTTTTCATTGGCCGGCGAAAATAAATAAGATGTTGATGCAGCGCCGCCGTCTAATTAGGCATTCGCGATTGGCTAAAATAAATAACACGATCTTTATTTGAGAAAGGGGAATTCCATAGTCAACAAAATAAAACAAAATGGCATAAAATACACGATAGGATATACGACGCGTTGTTTAGGTGAAATTCGCCGCGACTTCCAACACTGAATTCAATATTAATCATTTTGCTCTTCAGGAATTGAACATATCACAGAATAATTTTCACTTGCCCCTTTTGGGTGCCGTTTTCACTTGCCCGAAGACGCATTTCACTTGCCCGGGCAATCGGGCAACCGTTAATGTCGAACCCTGGTGTGTAATGACTTTAACTGATTTTTAAGTGAATCTCTCACCAGTGTATAATGACTTTCACTGATTTTTAAGTCAATCTCTCTGCAGCGTATAATGACTTTAAATGATTTTTAAGTGAATCTCTCACCAGTGTATAATGACTTTCACTGATTTTTAAGTCAATCTCTCTGCAGCGTATAATGACTTTAAATGATTTTTAAGTGAATCTCTCACCATAGTGTCTAATGACTTTTAACTGATTTTAAAGTGAATCTCACCATAGTGTATAATGACTTTCACTGATTTTTAAGTGAATTTCTCACCATAGTGTATAATGACTTAAACTGATTTTTAAGTGAATCTCTCACCATAGTGTCTAATGACTTTCACAGATTTTTAAGTGAATCTCTCCATAGTGTATAATGAATAAACTGATCTTTAAGTGAATCTGTCACCATAGTGTATAATGACTTTAACTGATTTTTAAGTGAATCTCCCACCATAGTGTCTAATGACTTAAACTGATTTTTCAGTGAATCTCTCACCATAGTGTATAATGATTTAAACTGATTTTAAGTGAATCTCTCAGCATAGTGTATAATGACTTTCACAGATTTTTCAGTGAATCTCTCACCATAGTGTCTAATGACTTAAACTGATTTTAAGTGAATCTCTATGCAGTGTGTAATGACTTTAAATGATTTTTAAGTGAATCTCTCACTATAGTGTCTAATGACTTTAACTGATTTTTAAGTGAATCTCTCTGCAGTGTGTAATGACTTTAAATGATTTTTAAGTGAATCTCTCACCATAGTGTCTAATGACTTAAACTGATTTTAAGTGAATCTCTCTGCAGTGTGTAATGACTTTAAATGATTTTTAAGTGAATCTCTCCGCAGTGTGTAATGACTTTAAATGATTTTTAAGTGAATCTCTCACCATAGTGCCTAATGACTTTAACTGATTTTTATGTGAATCTCTCCGCAGTGTGTAATGACTTTAAATGATTTTTAAGTGAATCTCTCACCATAGTGTATAATGACTTTAACTGTTTTTAAGTGAATCTCTCCGCAGTGTGTAATGACTTTAAATGATTTTTAAGTGAATCTCTCACCATAGTGTATAATGACTTTAACTGTTTTTAAGTGAATCTCTCCGCAGTGTGTAATGACTTTAAATGATTTTTAAGTGAATCTCTCACCATAGTGTCTAATGACTTAAACTGATTTTAAGTGAATCTCTCTGCAGTGTGTAATGACTTTAAATGATTTTTAAGTGAATCTCTCCGCAGTGTGTAATGACTTTAAATGATTTTTAAGTGAATCTCTCACCATAGTGTCTAATGACTTTAACTGATTTTTAAGTGAATCTCTCCGCAGTGTGTAATGACTTTAAATGATTTTTAAGTGAATCTCTCACCATAGTGTATAATGACTTTAACTGTTTTTAAGTGAATCTCTCCGCAGTGTGTAATGACTTTAAATGATTTTTAAGTGAATCTCTCACCATAGTGTATAATGACTATAACTGTTTTTAAGTGAATCTCTCCGCAGTGTTTAATGACTTTAAATGATTTTTAAGTGAATCTCTCGCCATAGTGTCTAATGACTTTAACTGATTTTTAAGTGAAACTCTCCATAGTGTATAATGACTAAACTGATCTTTAAGTGAATCTCTCAGCATAGTGCATGATGACTTTCACTGATTTTTCAGTGAATCTCTCACCATAGTGTATAATGACTTTCACTGATTTTTAAGTGAATCTCTCACCATAGGGTCTAATGACAACTGATTTTGAAGTGAATCTCTCATCATAGTGTGTAATGACTTTCACTGATTTTTAAGTGAATCTCTCACCATAGTGTATAATGACTAAACTGATCTTTAAGTGAATCTCTCACCATAGTGTGTAATGACTTTCACTGATTTTTAAGTGAATCTCTCACCATAGTGTATAATGACTAAACTGATCTTTAAGTGAATCTCTCACCATAGTGTATAATGACTAAACTGATTTTTAAGTGAATCTCTCTTCATAGTGTATAATGACTTTAACTGATTTTTAAGTGAATCTCTCAACATAGTGTATATATAATGACTTTTTAAGTGAATCTCTCAGCATAGTGTCTAATGACTCAAACTGATTTTTAAGTGAATCTCTCACCATAGTGTATAATGACTTAAACTGATTTTTCGAATCTCTCACCAGTGTGTAATGACTTAAACTGATTTTTCGAATCTCTCACCATAGTGTGTAATGACTTAAACTGATTTTTCAGTGAATCTCTCACCATAGTGTATAATGACTTAAACTGATTTTTCGAATCTTTCACCAGTGTATAATGACTTAAACTGATTTTTTGAATCTCTCACAATAGTGTGTAATGACTTAAACTGATTTTTAAGTGAATCTCTCACCAGTGTATAATGACTTAAACTGATTTTTCGAATCTCTCACCATAGTGTGTAATGACTTAAACTGATTTTTCAGTGAATCTCTCACCATAGTGTATAATGACTTAAACCGATTTTTCGAATCTCTCACCATAGTGTGTAATGACTTAAACTGATTTTTCAGTGAATCTCTCACCATAGTGTATAATGACTTAAACTGATTTTTCGAATCTCTCACCATAGTGTGTAATGACTTAAACTGATTTTTCAGTGAATCTCTCACAATAGTGTCTAATAACTTTAAACTGATTTTTAAGTGAATCTCTCATGATAGTCTCTAATGACTAACTGATTTTCAAGTGAATCTCTCACCATAGTGTATAATGACTTAAATTGATTTTTCGAATCTCTCACCAGTGTGTAATGACTTAAACTGATTTTTCGAATCTCTCACCATAGTGTGTAATGACTAAACTGATTTTTAAGTGAATCTCTCACCAGTGTATAATGACTTAAACTGATTTTTCGAATCTCTCACCATAGTGTATAATGACAAACTGATCTTTAAGTGAATCTCTCACCAGTGTATAATGACTTTCACTGATTTTTAAGTGAATCTCTCACCATAGTGTATAATGACTTAAACTGATTTTGAAGTGAATCTCACCATAGTGTCTAATGACTAAACTGATCTTTAAGTGAATCTCTCAGCATAGTGTATAATGACTTTCACTGATTTTTAAGTGAATCTCTCCATAGTGTATAATGACTAAACTGATCTTTAAGTGAATCTCTCAGCATAGTGCATGATGACTTTCACTGATTTTTCAGTGAATCTCTCACCATAGTGTATAATGACTTTCACTGATTTTTAAGTGAATCTCTCACCATAGGGTCTAATGACAACTGATTTTGAAGTGAATCTCTCACCATAGTGTGTAATGACTTTCACTGATTTTTAAGTGAATCTCTCACCATAATGTATAATGACTAAACTGATCTTTAAGTGAATCTCCCACCATAGTGTGTAATGACTTTCACTGATTTTTAAGTGAATCTCTCACCATAGTGTATAATGACTAAACTGATCTTTAAGTGAATCTCTCAACATAGTGTATATATAATGACTTTAACTGATTTTTAAGTGAATCTCTCAGCATAGTGTCTAATGACTCAAACTGATTTTTCAGTGAATCTCTCACCATAGTGTATAATGACTTAAACTGATTTTTCGAATCTCTCACCAGTGTGTAATGACAAACTGATTTTTCGAATCTCTCACCATAGTGTGTAATGACTTAAACTGATTTTTCAGTGAATCTTTCACCAGTGTGTAATGACTTAAACTGATTTTTCGAATCTCTCAACATAGTGTGTAATGACTTTAAATGATTTTTAAGTGAATCTCTCACCAGTGTCTAATGACTTTAACTGATTTTTAAGTGAATCTCTCCATAGTGTATAATGACTAAACTGATCTTTAAGTGAATCTCTCACCATAGGGTCTAATGACAACTGATTTTTCAGTGAATCTCTCACCATAGTGTATAATGACTTTAACTGATTTTAAGTGAATCTCTCACCATAGTGTCTAATGACTTTAACTGATTTTGAAGTGAATCTCTCACCATAGTGTCTAATGACTTTAACTGATTTTGAAGTGAATCTCTCACCATAGTGTATAATGACTTAAACTGATTTTTCGAATCTCTCACCATAGTGTGTAATGACTTAAACTGATTTTTAAGTGAATCTCTCACCAGTGTGTAATGACTAAAACTGATTTTTCGAATCTCTCACCATAGTGTGTAATGACTTAAACTGATTTTCAGTGAATCTCTCACCATAGTGTCTAATAACTTTAAACTGATTTTTAAGTGAATCTCTCGTGAGTCTCTAATGACTAACTGATTTTCAAGTGAATCTCTCACCATAGTGTATAATGACTAAACTGATTCCTAAGTGAATCTCTCTTGAGTGTCTAATGACTAAACTGATTATTAGGTAAATCTCTCACGATATTGTCTAATGACTAACTGATTGTTAAGTGCACCATATAATCCAGTCAATCTACGGTTTTACCTCAAACTAATTGCAAAAGAATTCATTTCAACTGTAATAAGTTCTTGACATAAACATATTCAACATATAAAAAGTCTAGAAAAATCTAAAAAGGGGAAAAGTAAGAATTTTACAAAACAAAATATGCAAAATATGAAAATAAGGGAGATAATTCATGCATAAATTGCAGAAGCTCCAACCGAATTTTTAACCAGAAATATTAAAATTAAATTGATGGAACAGTAATGGTAAGCTTTAAAATAATAATTAACATCCAATATTTACAGTTTAACTTTATAAAATGTCATACAAATTCGGAAAATTGCAACAGCCACCGTCGTTTGTTGACATCTCGATTTCATCTGCTACAAATCAATCCACTGGCACTGAGCATCTTCCATTCTCACCAAAGTAGTATATGTTAAGACATTTTATTAATGCCAAATTTGCAGTCATGTTAGGATTCTAATAATAATAGGTTATTATACATTATTATACAGCTATAATTTTAATCCAATCAAAAACAATATGGTTGTGATCATCTTCCGTAATTAAAATCGTCAAAATGAAATACAACCGAATTAATATCAAATGGTGTCTTGTTTCGACCTCATTTAAAATATACCTTGACATTCTTTCATACTTGTATATCACGTTCACGATCTTTTATTACAACACTATTTCACTCAAGTGTACATTTTTTTCCTGTTCTAGTTAAAGGACTTTATCAAACAGAATCATACAGTTTACATGTAATGCAGTTAATACGCATTTAAGCCACAGAATAATATTTCTATTTTCCACACCTTGTGGTGTGGGGTCGCTATTGTGCATGCGAAATATTAATTGCAAACCCCATTGACTGGCTATTTGCTGCCTGTCTAGAATATTTTTTTTTTCTCGATCGACAGTTCAGAAGCTAGAAAACGATATGATGAATAGTGTCTGTCAATCATGCAAACAATAACTTATGCACATGACAGAACGCATTTTCAATGCACTACATACACAAACTTTTGATCCATCATTTGTCCATTGGAGGTTGATTTAAGAGAATGGAACTGATAGAAGTTAAAAGTTTAATTTGGGCGCAAAAGGGGAAACTTTATATAATATATGAAAATGTGATGTAACATATGCGCCAGGGATATTTCTCGAAATTCTTTCAAAATGATATAAACTGTTAATATCTTCCTGGCATTGATGAAACCAGATATGTTCGTGGTAGCCCATCACAAAATACTCTCAGTTCCCTTTTAGCGCTCTCGCTAACATTAAATTTTTCCAAAATAAATAACAAATCTTTAATTTTTTGTCTTTCTTCTTCAGACAAATCTTGGTATGAAGATTTGCTGGACGACGGATTGAAATCGACTTTAACAGTCTGCCCATCAGTACTTTCTAATTTTAAGTACTGGGGTACAAGGCCATATGACCCTACAAACTAAAGTGCAGTTTCAAGCTTCGATTTAAATTATTTTAATTTCCTTGATTTGTTATTTTCGATAATTAACGCCTCTCCCTCTTTATGTGCAAACGAACATATGTTTATAATTAAAACACACTAAACAAATTAATACAAATAATTAAATACATATAAAATCATAGAAATAATACATAAAATATCATATCTATTCAAGAAATTTACATTTTTTATTTCGATAGTCCGTTGGTTATGGTCCGTTTTGGTAATGGTCCGTTTTGGTTATGGGATGAAACATCCGGTAGCGAGTGTCAATATACGTTCGTGCTATATTTGCATTCCCTAGCTTTCTATATATAGTTGGACCGTTGAGCAAATTGGCATATACACATGTACTGTACATATTTCTTCTGCTGAAGGCTACACAAATACGACTTTTTGCATTTTGTGTGGTATTAATTCAAAGCATAGTGATATTTTAAAAAAAAGGGGGGGTACATATTAAAAATTATCACCAAATTATATGTCTCACGCAATGATGACATCACAAGTTTTTGTTATAAGAGTCTTATAACAATATTGGTTGTGATGATGATGATGAGGAGGAGGTGGACAGTGATGATATGGAATATACTGAGGATGCTATTGACAATATGATTTTAGAATTTTCAGGAGATTAATATAAACATGAATCCAAAATAAAGTGTCTTTTTGTGTTTTTTACTTGCATTCTGGTCTTACCTAATGCATAATTGACATGTCCACATAATATTTGGTACATCATCATGTTTTGAGTTTTGGTGGTTTGAATTAATGGTCATTAATGTAGTTTTCAAATTTGGGCCTGTATAATTGATGGTGGGCCTGTAAATATTTGAACTTACAGGCCCGGTGGGCTTGTAAGGTAAAAAGTTAAGCGTGAAGACTGCTATCGTGCAACATTATATTTATATTGGTTTCTAAAGAGGCCCCCGCGTTTAAGTATTCAATACGTGAAGTAATTATTAACCCTCCAAATCTCAACAACTCCTGTTATTTCCCATTTTTGTGTGGTGTGATTTGAATATTGGAGCGTTATTACATCGTTAAACGTTTCCAGTGGGGTAATTAAAATACACCTGTCGTATCTATTAATTAATTTGTACGATAACTAAGAGGTTTTCCCTCAAGAACAAAGCAAACTGTTCACCATAATGAGTCATGTTCCTAAAACAAGTCTGGGCACGACCATTTATAACTTCCATCTTTTATTTCTATCTACGTTACTCTGTTATTTCTATAAAGACATATAAAACAACATTAGATATATGTATTTAACTATTTAACATCCCTAAGCGCTGTACTCTGCAATTAGTTCACTTGGATTTATCCAATAAAAATCTAGATTCTTTTTTGAAAAAAATGTTTGTGGATCATTAGCCAAATGCACATGAAAAAGATCAGCATTCAAGCTACTGGATCTATGTCTCAGTCTAGTGTGAATTATATTTAATATTCTACATCCAGCAATGTAAAATTTGGGGGGTTTTATTGTATGATTTTTATTTGCTTGTTTGAATCTATTTAGAGTAGGTGCATTTCTTAATTGTGGACTTAATTTATTCCATGATTTAATAGTAGAAGGGAAAAAGGAATTTGCGAATAATTGTAATCTAGTGAACGGATTTCTAAATTCGGTTTGGTTGCACAAATTTAATTCATTTTCCTCTCGTATAAAAGGCAGTAAACAGTCATATAAATATAATGGACTATCATTATTACGTATTTTGTAGAACAAGTTTAATTTTCTACTATGTCTACGAGAATGGAGGGGTTCCCACCCAGTTTCAAAATATAGGGATTCTATGCTTGCAAATTTTGGCAACCCAGTAACAATTCTAGCAGCTTCGTGTTGTATTTGTTCAATTTTATTTAAATCCAAAATAGTACAACCATCCCACAGTTCACATGCATACTCTAATAATGGCCTTATATTTAAGTAAAATATATTTTTTCGAGATTTTCCCTGTTAAGCTTAATTTTGAACAAGATATGATTATAATCTAACGATTATGAAGTCTCCCAAACCGGCCACTGACACTATCTACCCACATATCAAATTTTGATGATATCGGACAATGTTGAATTTTTACCGCCCATTTTTATGCCGTGTTTTGGCAGCCATTTTGAAAATGGCGGACATCTTGAAAATTTTGAAAACGCAGAATTGCTCCTCTAATGGTGACCTATCACTATGTCAAAATGTATGTCTCTATCAATATCCAGTTAGAAGTTATCAACATTAATGTACGAAATTTCAAGTTCCCATAGGATTCTATAGTAACTGCCACCCCCTTTGAATCCCCAAAAATATGGCTTTGACCCCCTTTACCACAAATCTGAAAACTTTAGGATCAACTAGAAACATATATCTATAACTCCACCAAGTTTCATGAAATTCTGTCCTGTAGTTCCTGAGATCTGCCGTGGACAAGTTCATGGTGCACGGAAAGAAAGGAGAATAACAAGAAGAAGAAGAAGAAGAAGAAGAATAATAATAATAATAAAAAGAAACGGAACAAAAACAATAAGTCTCCAAACGTTGTTTGGGAGACTTAATTAAAGTTTGTTTTTGCCCGCAAAAACGTATGTCTCCCCCGTCCCACAAACTGTAGTCATAGGTAAAAAAATCTATTTAGGTAACAAATAAAATTAAGCTTCAATGAATAACAAAAAAAAACTGTCTTTAATCCATGAAACACAAAAAAAAAATTGATCAAAAGTGCTAAAGCAAGGGTTACAGGTACTATTCCATATTGTCATGGCAAAGTTCCCCGTTCCAGAAAATTGCTCAGCCTATGTTCCAATGATTTTAAAGGAGTTTTGTTCTTCTAAAATCAATGGATTGGTGATGAAAACTTTTTCTGGGAAATAGTGACATTATGATATATATATATATACATGTACAGTACACTCCAAGTGTATCAACGATCATACTCTCAGGTCCGACATATTCCTCCCAAAATGTCCGACAAATTTGAGAGTCAACACTCTCTAAGTCCGACTATTTGGTCGGACATTTTGGTCTTGGTCAGACATTTTGGTCGGATGTGAGAATGGATATTAAAAGATTTTTTTTACATTTCTCGAGGTGAATATGTCAAACATTTTGTGATCGATGCGTATTTGTAAGCGTACTTTCTTTCCGGTGTGTAGAATGTGCGGGTACGTAAATACCCTAGTGTATTTTTACCTTGCACCATATTCGCGCCAGGAAAGGTAGCTCCAAGGTCAATATTTGTCACGCTCGGGCACAACAGTCGTTCGATGCATAGGAGCACCTCATAATCAAAGAATTGTACAATAATTTCGAGTTACACCGTTTGTGTTTCTTTAATCTGTTTAATTTTAATAGATCTTTCTAGTACATTTAAATTTTACAATTACAATCGGAATGCTAGAAATATCGTAACTTTTCTGAAATCTAAACTTTAAAATTATATACGCCGAGTCCAGCCCTGGCTTGGATTTCTCGAAAAAAGTTTTCTTAACAAACCAAATTAAATTTGAGTAAAAACTCGACTTAAGTTTGCGTTTTGACTTTGTTTGTTTGGAGAAATCACTGACGATTTAAAAAAAAAAAAATCTGTTGTCACTTAAAACAGAGTCAGTGAGGCCGGTATGGCTGTGTACATAAATGAATAAGAGATAATTCTTTCGCAGTGTGATATCCATATAAAGGTGAAATAACGGATGCAAAAATCACCGGCTAAAGTTACACAATATTCCTTTTACAAATATTTCAAGTCCCTATACTTGTTCATCTGTGACGGCAATATGTGTATTGGACTAGGTATTACAGTCAGCTTGATATGAATTAATTAGCTCAGGTTACAGGTGTCAATAATGGAAGGAACATCTTGTTGACACAAATTTCCAGGTGCCAGGGGGAGAACAATTATAATTAATTCTATTTAATGTTGTTGTTTTTTATTACTATTTGTTTGTAGGTACATTTGCAATCATTGAAGTAAATTTAATTTGAGAGTCAACACTCTCTAAGTCCGACTATTTGGTCGGACGTGAGTGGATATTTAAAGATTTTTTTTACATTTCTCGAGGTGAACATGTCAAACATTTTGTGATCGATGCATATTTGTAAGCGTACTTTCTTTCCGGTATGTAGAATGTCCGGTTACGTAAATACCCTAGTGTATTTCTACCTTGCACCATATTCGCACCAGGAAAGGTAGCTCAAAGGTCAATATATAACTGAAATATCGTTGAAAGGTGACGTTTAAACACCCATAGCCTCATATAAATTATTGCAATAAAATATCGATTAAGTAACGAAATTGATATAAATTATTTTCCCGTATATTTAGTATAAAAAGCTCTACACGTTCACTGTGAGATGTATTGCAACCGCCATTTTTCACTACAATCACGTGCGCATCCTCGTGTTTGATGGAAAGCTATAGCTATATTTAGATATTTTGTGATAATAATTTTATATTGTAAATCGATCCACCCTGTGATTTTTTTCAACAAGATACATTTTTTATAGTATATATTTTATTATAAAATACAATATTGAACTGATTTTCGATAACACTTCAATCATTGAATATTGATTTTTTTCGGATGTAGAATATTTTATCCCCAGAATTGCACCCCCTGTTAATAGTTTACTTTTATTGCTTTATTTAAAAAAAAAATAACACCAAGAACATCGATGATACGAGTCTTCTTATTCAGAAATAAACCTACAGCAAAATAAAGGTATACATTTTTTGTACTGTAAACAAAATCGTCATTTTTATCTAGATTTATTGTCCGAAAAATATGGTACTCCTCTACTATACTAATTTGGATTAGGTGATGGGAATTAGGTGCCATCATCAAAATAAAGATTAAAAAATGTATTTCATGATAATGATGGCTGATTAAAATTGTTTGTCATGCATTAACTGTCAGTTGTAATATACAGGATGTAACCAATATACAGGAAGAGCCCCTACTGTGAAGCCATCTATTTTGAGATGCCATTCAATGAAAATAACAACCTGACCATATTGTTAAATAAGAATAAGAATTAGATAAGAAATTAAAATTTATAGAAGGCAAGGATTTATATAATTAACACATTAAGTCACATTTCATTTATTTAGCTTGGGTCAGTTATCAATTAAAAAGACAAAAATGGTTTTAAAAAAAAATCTGTCTAATAAGTATTTACCTAAATAACGATATCATGACGTATAATAATTTCTCACCCTAAATGTATTTATTTTATTAAGATATTTATACACATATATAAGAAAAAAGATATAAATTTATTCTTTAAGTGCAAATAAATTGGAAGACGGTTTGAAAATCGAAAACGCAGAATAGTTATCTATGTTTATAAGTCTTAGTAAAAAGAGTCTTGAGCAACGTTTTTTTTTCACACCCGTGATAGGTGTATTTGTATATCATGAATGCACGATGCGACAACATGCTGAGATGGGTGATGTTTTGACAGGTAAACTGTAAAAAAAAAAAAAACATAGAATACACTAATAAAATATTATTTCATCTATATCAGGACTCCACAGACTGCCAATTTTCAAGAAGAAAAAAAACAGGATTTACGGATTTATGACCCATTCGCCATGAACAAAATAAAACTTAAATTTTACTGAATAATTTTAATCCAAATTTGTCTTTAAAGAAATAAATGTATAAATTAGAATTATTTACCCGGGTTCGTTCGCCCTTCATTTGGCAAACACGTAAAAGAGCAAACGAACCCGATATCGTAAACCGGCAACTGTCTGCAGCAAGTGAAAGGGCCTTGGCATAGATTGTCGCGAGTACATAGGGACATATTAATATTCACTTCTAGTGCACTTAAAACATGGGTACTGCATGTTAATACATCTTATTCATGGATATTATTGTATATATCGCCCGTGACAGCCGTTAACATATCTATACTTTTCGTACAACTGTATATCACTCATTTACTTCAGCTTTACTAAGATACGCATGTTTCTTTATGCACGAATTTATTGGTTAGCAGAATTTGGGGACGTTTCCTGTTTACAGTTTAACTATCTGAGAGTGGAGACTCTCACTCCGACCTGGGAGGATTTTGTCGGACAATTTTAAGACAAAACTCTGTGTCCGACCTGAGAGTTTGATCGTTGATACACTTGGAGGGATCTGTATACAAGTTTCAGTAAGGGATATTACACTAGAGTGTTTGCAAATAACTCCCACAAAATTTAGGAGATCAACATTTGCTGGTAATATGCACAACTACATATGGTGTCCTTACTACCTACCAAGTTTCATGAAATTCTGTTCAGTAGTTTCAGAGGAGTTGTGCTGACAAGCTGCTTCAGAAAGTTCAGTAGTAAATTTCGGGAAATTTCTAAGTTCAAAGGGGCATAACTCCCACAAAATTCAGGAGATCAAAATTTCCTGGTAATATGCACAACTACATATGGTGTCCTTTACTACCTACCAAGTTTCATGAAATTCTGTTCAGTAGTTTCAGAGGAGTTGTGCTGACAAGCTGCTTCAGAAGTATATTTCAGGAAATTTTAAGTTCAAAGGAGCATAACTCCCACAAAATTTAGGGGATCAACATTTCCTGGTAATATCCACAACTACATATGGTGTCCTTACTACCTACCAAGTTTCATGAAATTCTGTTCAGTAGTTTCAGAGGAGTTGCGCTGACAAGCTGCTTCAGTAGTAAATTTCGGGAAATTTCTAAGTTCAAAGGGGCATAACTCCCACAAAATTCAGGCGATCAAAATTTCCTGGTAATATACACAACAACATATGGTGTCCTTACTATCTACCATGTTTCATTAAATTCTGTTCAGTAGTTTCAGAGGAGTTGCGCTGACAAACTGTGTGACAGACAGATGGACAGACTGACAGACGGACAGGACAAAAATAATATGTCTCCCCACAAAAATGGGGGGGGGACATAATTTACGTAGCATAGACAGTTTACCAGATGTGTTTTTTAATATATTTTGAATGTGACAATGCCATTTACAATTCGATGAAAACGTAACACCCAAATGTTTATGATTTTCTACAAATTCAACATCCTCATTATTGAAAAGTATTTGAGGTTTAATATTTCCCTGATTTGTTGAGAATAGCATACACAGTGTGGGAAACGACCGCTCGCCAACTGGCCAAAGCGAGTGGAAATTTCAGGTGGCGAGTAAGATCCACTGTATACTCGCCGATCTGGCGGGTAACAGTTGTAAGGCGAGTAGGAACTTGAAAACGCTCGCCACAATAACTGGTTTACAGCTTTAAAATACCATAGCTCCCAAACAGTTAAATTTTCTGTTAACTGTGTTATTTATCCATTTATCCAACATTTTATTAATAGTACACAAATTATGTGATCGTCTCGGTCCAGTCAATTTTCAATCAGCTGATCAGGATATTAAAGTGCCGACTGAAGTTCACCTGTGTTGATTATCTCATGGTGATTATTTTATTTGTTCCTAATTGACCAATTCAAGTGTAGAACATTCTAGTTTAACGAAATCGATAATTATTTTCCAGTATATTTTGTATAAAAAGCTTGTTCTCCACATTTATTGTGAGATGTAATGCAACCGCCATTGTTTACTACAACCTCGTGTGCATGCTCGTGTTTGATGAAAAAGCTATATAATAGCTATATTTAGATATTTTGTGATAATAATTTTATATTTTTTTTTCAACAACATACATTTTTTATAGTATATATTTTATTATACAATACAATATTGAACTGATTTTCGCTAACACTTCAATTATTGACCCCCTCCCACAGGGTGTGCTGGGGGTAGAATAGGCACCAGGTTTCTCCGTCCTAGAGGCATTAGTCCTCTAAAAGGGGCCAACCCCGCGGGAACCCCGGGGTATAGAAATGGGACCGAGAGCTTCTTCGGCTTTAAGGGGCATCCGTCGCTTGTGCGGGATGTATAAATTAACAACCAACCCGTCCTTCGGATGAGACATAAATAAAACTGAGGTCCCGTGTAGAGAGATTGCCACCCTCTTCGCACGTTAAAGAACCCAGTGTAACAGCTCATGATGAGTGGTCCATAGGGAGACCTGTTGCACTGGCTAAATTATCCGTCCATACCCATCACCTTTCCTTGTTTCGAGTCCCGTGGCATTTAATTTTTTTCTCGTCCTGAATATACAGTTGACTCTCGTTATCTCGAATTCGATGGGACCATGGACAAAATTCGAGTGAACCGTAGTTCGACTCAAGAGGAGCTACGAAGATACCAGAAGTGTGGTTTGTTTAACAACGAAAGGGAGACAATTCGAGCTAAAACCAGCATCGCATGTCCCTATTCTCGGAACGATTTTAAACATATTCGATGTTTTTGTTGCTGTTTTTTTCTCTCCGTTAAATTCTTTGAATCTTGTGAAACGACTGATAACTTCTAGATATCTTTTTTTGTGTGAATGAATATGTTTATCCATTTTGTTTATGTTTTTCACCTGTTGCATTGTCATTAAACTTCACCCATCATGACATATTTTTCTTTGTGCAATACTGTTTATTTACAATAAATGGTGTGTTTTTATTATTCAATAAAGTGTAGAAGAAAACTATTCTTCTTTAATCAAAATTAATTTCCGACAAATAATTCAATAGATAAAACGCTTCCTTTGTGTACTTTTCATAATCATTGATGTATGCCGACCCAAGCGCACTTATTATGAATCGATAATATTTGATCTAACCTGTGTCATAATACCAAGCCAATTCAAATATTATCACTAATTAATTTGACAGATTGTGAAATAAACATGTGAAATAGCCTAAGGTAAAAATGTCAAATTCAATGACCGGATGTTTCACCTGTGATCCGATTTTAATCCTAAGGTAATACACATGTTTTGACAGGTAAATTTGACTTAACGAATGTAAATAATTTAGCTTTCTACATCTCGGGACCAAAACTTTTATTCGAGACAACCGAAATTTCGACTCAACAGGAGTCAAATTATATATATTTATACACAACGAAGTTCGGGACTTCGATAAAAATTCGACTCAACCGGAAATTCGAGTCAACTGTAGCTGAAAAATTGCTCGCTGGACGTTAAACATCAAACAATCGATCATTGAATATTGATTTTTTTTGGATGTTGAACATTTTTTCCCCGGAATTGCACCCCTTGTATACTTTTATTGCTTTATTTAAAAAAAAATAACACCAAGAACATCGATGACTTCAGTCTTCTTATTCAGAAAAAAAAACTACAGCAAAATAAAGGTAAAGTGTAAACAAAATCGTCATTTTTATCGAGATATTTATAACTTCATCCTTGAATAGGTCGATGTGGACGATAGGTCAAAGCCAGCGTGTTGATGATTTTTTTTTTCTACCTATCGTTCGTAAAATACGGTATTTGGTATTTGTTGGCGAGTTTAAAAAAAATGTCACTCGCCAAACATGGCGAGCTCTATTTCATTTTGGTGAGGACTTGTTTCAGTCCACTCGCCATTTTGGCGAGTGTTTGAAAAAAATGGTTTCCCACACTGCATACACTGATTTTTAAGTGAATCTCTCAGCAGTGTATAATGACTTAAAACTAATTTTTTTAAGTGAATCTCTCACCAGTGTATAATGACTAAACTGATTTTTAAGTGAATCTCTCACAATAGTGTCTAATGACTTTAACTGATTTGTAAGTGAATCTCTGAGCAACTGTATAATGACTTTAACTGATTTTAAGTGAATCTCTCACAATAGTGTCTAATGACTTTAACTGATTTTCAAGTGCATCTCTCCCCATAGTGCCCATATATACAGAGTTTTTTAAATCTGTCTGACCTATCGGACCTAGGGGGCAGATAATCATGAGGTCCGCCAATAACGTCGGTAATGCCGGTCCCCATGTCCGACAAACATTTTTGAATGTGTTTACTTTTTTAACGGAAGTCGGAAACGCAGGTCGTATTGTAAATACCGGAACAAGTTCTGTCAACTCGGAATTCGTAACCGCATTGAATACGTGATATTTTATCTGTTTTTGGTAAATATTATTGGTAACTGTCATGAAAATAAATATATTTGAATATATTGTGATGCGTAAGATGATCTTTTCGAGTGAAAAGCCCCCAAAAAATTAATAAAATAAAAAAACACGACGTTCCTGATTTGCATCGTTCCCTTCACCCAATTCGTTTCTATTTAGAATTTTGCTTACAGTTCCGGCAACATGGCAATGTGTCGATCATAAAAATGTGGTCGTTCCTGAAGCATTACGACAGAGCTCAGCCGGGCAAACGTAAAACGGCCAGTGCCACCCCAACTGGAGATTGAGAGAGTCTAATGACTTTTAGAATATTGTTATTGTTAATCTCAATAAAATTTAAAAAAATTATGTTTTAAATCTGGTAAATTTTTGAGTTTTGAGGGTATATCCCTAGCTGGATTTGGCTACTCTTTTTTTGGTGCATGGTTTCAACTTTTTGGTTTATTCTGGATGGTGATTGGTCTTCCTATTTTTAGGCCTCTATCAGTACTAATGAAGTTAAATACAGAAAGCGCTCTGCTAGACTAAAATAATAATAACGGTATGACATTGCTTAGCTTTAAAACAATTTTACATAAAAAATGTAGGTCTGGCAAAAATTCAGAGGGTCCAGCAGAAAATTCCTGGGTGCTGGACCTATGTCCAGCAAAATGAAAACAATTTCAAAAAGTCTGTATATATAGTGTCTAATGACTTTTTAACTGATTTTGAAGTGAATCTCTCACCATAGTGTCTAATGACTTTAACTGATTTTGAAGTGAATCTCTCACCATAGTGTCTAATGACTTTAACTGATTTTGAAGTGAATCTCTCACCATAGTGTCTAATGACTTTAACTGATTTTGAAGTGAATCTCTCACCATAGTGTCTAATGACTTTAACTGATTTTAAATGAATCTCTCCGCAGTGTGTAATGACTTTAAATGATTTTTAAGTGAATCTCTCACCATAGTGTCTAATGACTTAAACTGATTTTGAAGTGAATCTCTCACCATAGTGTCTAATGACTTTAACTGATTTTGAAGTGAATCTCTCACCATAGTGTCTAATGACTTTAACTGAATTGTAAGTGCATCTCTCTCTCTTTTCAGTTGTACAATTCTTTGTGTGGCATCTTGCTGTTGGGCTTGCTTTCTGTTCATATCCATATCAAGTCTACAACACAAAAAATGAATTAAAACTTAACAAATCTTACTTCACTGCACGACAACTTCTGAAGACAGAGCATGTTAAAGAGTTGCAGAAAACTGTTCATACATTTACTGTGTGAAATAAATCACATAAGTGTTTATTATACACAGAACAAGACCAACCAAAATCCTGATTGACTAATAATAGATACAATTTCATTATGCCCTCGCATTTCAGAAGGAATCTACAATGATATTCAATTACATGTAGCATTTGTATATCGCTTGATTAACAAGACTTAAGAAATAAACCTTGTCAGTCTACAGTACACTCTACAGTATATTATAGGGGACAATTTTACTGTAGCTACATTGTGTATTTGGCAAAAAAAAGGCTTGAATTTCAAGTAGTGCTACTGATTCAAATTTCTGTGCACTACTCACATTTTTTATATGCATTTTTCAACAATAGCTATATTCATGTATTTTCCAACAATTTGAAAAATGAAGCACTTATAATCAGTGAATGAACATCTGTGCCTTCCAAGGATTACAATCCACCTCCTCTCCTCTTCACCCTTGGTTTTAACTGGATGCAGCCAGCGATAGCTGCAACCAATCAAAATGCATGTTGCAATATCATGTGTTTTGTAGGAATAAAGTAAACATAAACCACATGTAAAATAGACTTGTGTAGGCTTTGCCATGAGGGACTGCCAAAAAAAGCACAAAATATTAGCATGCATGTGATCTATTGAAAATGACTATGAAGGAGATTGGAACCAGGGCATGAAGAATTATTGTTTATGTCACTTCTATAATTTTAATAATTACCCAAGAGAAAGTGAAATAAAAAATTTACTTTCCCTTCCAAATTTCTACTTTCCCATTGAGGCCCATGGAGCCGACCAAATTTATCTGAGGGTTTGGGGACATGCCCCCCACATGAAAATTTTTAAATATTTTTAAAAAAATTCAAAATCCTGCATTCTGAGCATAACTGAAAGGGTTTTGTTGTTTGAAAATAAATTGATTTTTCTTACTTTGTTTTGTTGTTTGCAATCAATTTGAGATTTGAATCTAAATAAAACTACATTTTTGCTGGTTTGTAATTATTATTTTTGATGGATTTTTTTTTAATGCTTCTAGTTGCTAAGTCGGGGAATTATACACATAGGGTACAAAACATCTTTTCATTTTCGTACTTTACCCACAGAAATTCGGCCAACTATTTCACTTGAAACGAATGGTTCCTTTTTTCTTTATTAAGATCTATTACATTCACTGACTTCCGGCCTAGTCTACTCATATTATCTAATTAATAATAAATTTAGTTTTTATTTCAAAATATTTGTGTAAGTTCGACTGCAAACCACAACATTGATATCTGGTACCTCATGTAAATACAATTTTATACCTTTACATACGGAATTCAGACTTAAATAAATCGTAAACCAGTTTCAGAAACTGATATATCTGATAACCGCAAAGTACAACAACGAGCAACAACAGACTTATAACACTTTCCCGGCGGGAAGTACCGATCAGCATGTCACTTTCACATGTTTTTTTTACTTTCCCCGGAAAACGGGAAATGGGAATTTTCATGCACTGGGGACCCCTTAAAGAGTCAGGAATTTTTGCACACTAATTATACAAAAATTATTATATATACAGTTTTCGAGTCATTACATCGTTTGAAAAACTTCCAAACTTTAGATGTAGGAGGTGGCATTTTCACAGCCCTATCTCTCGAAATTCAATTCAAACACACTTTTAATAGTTCAATACTTTAAATTCGAATTGTGTGCATACCAGTTTAATCACTTTGTTTGGTTAACATGGTTAAACCTACAAGCTAGTGTTTTGCCGGGGGAATAAACAGATCAAAGATCAATTACCATTTAATTGACCAATAATTGTTATGTAAACATATGCAAAGTGCTGGTTTATGTGTACGATTTCTATTATATCTAACATTAATTATTTATTGTCGGGAAAAATTTATCATTATTTTCATAAAAAAAAGTTTTCCGAGTAACCGAATACCGATTTTGGTATTCGATAATCGGATGTTCGAGCGAGTACCCGGCCATCCCTAATTTTTACTCATAAAAAGTAAAAATTATAAAGATTATTTTCAAGTTTGAACATTTAACGATCAACAAATACCTTTGCAACACGACGACTCGTTGTACTTTATTGCCTGTCGAAATGCGATGGGATTTAGATGCATCTTACGACTGGTTGCCGAAATAAAAATGCCTAAGTACCCACGAATCGCTATATTTGAAGGTACCAGTTATTAGGTTAAGATCATTTTTATGAGTAAACAAGTCGACGACTATTTTTGGACGAAAATAAAAGAAAATTATCACATTAACGATTCAAGATTTTCATTGAGTCATTCAGAAAAGGTATTTAGCTACACTTGGCTACTTTCAAATTCACTAGACCAATCGGGCCACCAGCAACACCATACAACTAGACAGATAGAATTTTTACTAGACACGGGCTTCGGGCTACCCCTTAACGTCGAACACTGTAGTCAATGTTTCATTTAGTTACACAAAGTATAATTATCCCTGTATATAAGGCATGTTAGAAAAGTCAAAATTATTTCTACTATTATCAAAAGCATTTACGAGGGAAAAAAGGTATACAACTAACAAGTTAATACAAGTTGTATTAACAATAGAAGAGGAAAAACAAAAATACCCACGATTACAGAGATGCAGCTGTCGGATCTAGGGGGCAGAATTTTAGAGGGTCCAGCAAATGATGTCTTTGAGTCAGACCTATAAATGACCGGCAAACATTTTTACTGCTTGGGGCTGTCAAAAATCAAATTTCTGTCTGTCCTGGTAACCTCTTAGACCCCTAAGCGAAGGATCTTTGATTATCGTTAGGGATCGTCTCAAAATGTGAGTTTTTTCCAAATGAAGTTAGCTTCATTTGGCTCAGACCACCCACCCACCCCCTCAAAATGAAAGTGTGAAAAACAGAATACCGATGTATTATAAACCAAACTCCACCTAACAATATAGGGTTTAGAACCATGTATTCTCCATATGCATGTTATGATAAAGGGTCTAACTATGAATCTTTATCCTTTCAAAATCACAGACACTTAATTTCATCTAAGTGTACATATAACTCAACAAACATACTGTACCAATAAAATGATACTTATAGATTAATATGGACATCTCTGTAATGTGCATTCTTATAATAAATGCAAAGATCTGGAGCACTTATTTATTATTTGTGGAGCAGTGCATGCATCTTGTATATCAAGAAATCCATTTAAAGCCCTTTCTATACATGTGAACCATAAAACGTTCCAAGAATCAAAAGCATTATTTTTTTAATTTGCTTTTCGTTGTGTATATTTAATTGTACCGCAAACAGGAATCCAGAGCTGTGTATATATACATCCATTACTTATTCAGTAGCCCGGGTTTCTATGGTACCACGGTAGTTAATGTTTTACCATAAATAAATAAAAACGGTTATATACCTGAGTGAAAATATTATTTTTATTACTTCAGCAGATCCCTTCCTTTATATCCAATGCATTATTTTTAACCAAAGTATGTTTACGAGTCTATAATCGGCAATCACAACAGCGTCCATTTTATAGGTCAAGAAAAGGAGAGTCCTGTGGTACCGAGGTAGTTCCAAAAATCAGTCTATGGAGTGCTGTATTAAACATTAACAGTGGAAATCTGATCAATTATTGTCCAACATGATTAAACAAGAAAACATCCTTAAAATAATTTGTTATTGATTTGTTCCAACTGTAAACACTCTCTACTTGTCGTCTGTTTGTATATGTTCAAAATAGATTCCCGCCGGTAGAAAAAAACTATGCAGACATCTAAGATTTTGATAGATGATCGTAAACCATTCTCTATCCAGAGTTGTCGTTCCAGCTACGCTCCACTCTATCTCTGTCAACGATCATTTTTCAAGATGTTTGTAAAATTTACAAACAGTAAAACAAAATGTACTTAAAATTGTTATAATTATTGTAAATATCAATAAAGATGAAAATAAATCATTCATTTCAAATCAAATCTCTCTTAAAAATGATTCCCTACCCCCCACTTCTTGGAGAACTATTTAGTGGAGGTAAACATTAAAAACGATCACAAATCATTTTTAAGAGAGAATTGATTTGAAATGAGTGATTTCTTTTCATCTTTATTGATATTTACAATAATTAAAACAATTTTAGATACATTTTTTTACTGTTTTTAAATCTTACAAAATCTTGTAAAATGAGCGTTGACAGAGATAGAGTGGAGGGTAGCGGGAACGACAACTCTGGATAGAGAATGGATCGCAAACGTGTAGGATGGGACTCCACTATTCCAAAATAGATCTGCTACCAGGTGACGTTGCAATTGCGCAATCGTGTGAAACGTACCTACCGTGGTATCATAGAACCCTAGGTACCATAGGAAGGGAGTATACTAAAGAAACAATACAATATACAGACTCGAAAGAAATCAAAACGATGTTCCATTCAATTTTATGCCGTTTTTTAAGTGCATTTTTAAAGATTTATTGACAAACCTTAATGTGCGATTTTGGTTTTTTTCCAAACGTGACAGCTGAAAACCACCCACCTACCAAACGAAACTAACTTCGTTTGAAAAAAACTGTCACATTTTGCGACGATCCCTTAATAAAGTCAAAAGTCGTAAACAAATTGGTAAAAATTTCTGTTCCTTTCTGTTTATGCTAAATTTCGGGAACCAGTTCCCATTCCGGATTTTATTTTGTATCCTATCGGTAATCGTTGCAAATTGTAATTTGATCATTTCCGTTATGGCTGCATGGTCAATTAAGTTTACGGAGGGGTCTAATTCTGGAAAAAGCACCCACTACCTATCGATTTATCTACAGAGAATAAAAAAGCCAAAAGGTCGGCATATGAGAAGGAGAGGTGACCGAGGCGGTCCTTTAATCGAAAATGGAAGGACAAAATGAACAAACAAATGACGACTTGTTATCAAAATACTCATTAGAGGAATAATAAAATCTTACTAATATGTGGTATTGATTATTTGATGTTGCAGGGCTATCTAAATTGAATGTGGTCTCAGTCACTAACCCCCCTTTGGCAATATCCTTAATCTGATTCTGGTCGTAGTAGTCGTTAACTGTGTCAAGGCTTTAAGATTGTCCCTTTAATCATACTGTATTGAAAGTGAAGTATTAAAAAATTTCTAAAAAAAAAAGTAGGTCTGGTAAAAAGTTGATACATGTAGGTCTGGCAAAACTCTCTTACTTGCAGGACCCAATGTCTGACAGGAATTTTTTTTTATCTGCAACTCTGGATTATCTCGACAAACACCATTGGCTTACTTAAAATTATGGAAACATTAAAATATTATAAATCAAGATTATTAATATTTCAATTGTCATAATCATTTCTTAAATAATTTAAAAATGAAAAATGAACAAGATTGCTACACGTAGCCATACATGTATGTCCCCAGCCGCAATAGAAAAAGGGTTTCCATCTGGCGTCGCTAATCGGTCATGGGCCGATAATTTGCGTATATGAAAGATTTGACATTGCTGTCAAAATAAGTGGTCAAAAAGACTGACACATGCTACATATGCATCGGACACGTGATCGAGTATTCTCCAATTTGTCCATAATTTATTTGATTGAAACTAAAGTGAAACGCCAGATCAAAACTCTTTTATTTTATCATTCCTCCATGCTTTGATGAAGTTCAAGGACATTGACAAAATTAAAGTCGCAATCTCAAAAACGCTTTAATGAACGAAAATATCAATATTTGAAATATAAGAACAAGAATCACTCCGGACCGGACACATAAAAATTATCAATTATCGGATATCAATTTGGCGCCAAATTTAAACTTGTCTTTTGTGCAAAATACAATAGAGGACTTAATTTAGGTTTTTGGGAAATATTGAAACCTTTGAAATGGACAAATATTACAAGTTTTTCCTGATTAAGACAAATGGTTGAAAAGATCCACTAAATTTTGTATTTCTCTGTGAATTTAAATAAAATACTTTGCTTTATTTATATAAAAAAATTCTACAAAATGTTTACTTCAAAGCAGACTTTTTTGTAACCTATTTAGGCCAAGTGTACCAGTACTTCACTATTTACAGATGGTACTTTTTATTAAAAATTTGAACTATTTTCATGAATATCTTTAAAATCAGGAGGTACCAAAAACCATTTTAGGCAGGTAAAAGTACCTGGTACCACCCCTTAGTTATTGAAAGGCCTGTAAACTGTTTTTTCGTCACATAACATATCCTGGCGTTACCAAATTTCGATAACGTAACAACTTGTTGGCTTATGAAGTTATGTCACGCTTCCCTTAGATTTTTTGTATGAAATACCTGTACTTTAATAAACTTAAATTACTATTATAGTTGTTTAACTGTACAAAAAAGAAGAAACATCTGCTAAAAACAGTTTGACTGGTGTCAATCTTATGAAGTGTGTTGTTGTTTTTACCTGAAAGAAAATGGTGTATCCTAATTTCGATAGGGGAGATAATTTCAACTCATTCGGCCCAAAAAAAATGTCATCCCCGATATATCTCGGCCCAAAACATGTCGACACTAATCACCAAATTCGAAGATACTGTGTCTGTGAATTATATATTTTTTCAAATATTGTTTTTCTCTCAAAAATTGCAGACTGCTAGAAATGTAGAAAAATGAAATATTTTATGAAGCCTCAAGATGACCTTTGATTGTAGTTGATAAAATTAGAGATTTTTTTAATGGAAAAAAATGTTTAAATTTAAAAAAAATAAATATACAGACTTCTGTAAGTTGTCATTCTTTAAAGACACATCTGAACGTCATTTGAACAATTTCATAATATGACACCTTTGGCTTTCCATACTTTTTATTTTTGGACAGGGACTATACTATGTTCTATTTTTAGAATATATTAGCCTAGATGCAGACGATCAAGATAGCGACAGTTCAGTGGATTCTAATTAAGTTTTCATGAGGACAATCAACGTTTTTCGGTCATCAAAATGGTATTAGTGAAAACATAGTTTTTCTAGTCTAGGATGAATAAAATAAGTTATTCACCTCTCTAAGATATTTTCTAGGTTTTTGCTTACTTGTAGTAGACGTCAACACTAGGTCGTTCTATACCGAAAAGTTCCAGGTGAAGACGTCACCAGTATCCGAATGCGACACTAAAAATACTGACCCATCGAAGTTAGGTTCTTATCGAATTTCGGATAATTACACAATATTGTGCTTCGGTGTTAATCTTTCCTCTTCTTTTGAAAACCACAATCAAAAAGGGATAAAACCAGTCCCAGGGGGTGAATGTACATTGTAATTGGAAGCTCTATTTAATTTACTTGGTTCAGGATATAAGTCATTGGTTCAGGCAGGAGATTGTATATGGTTCAGGACAAAATCAATAGAAACTGGCACCATACCCAAAGACTGGAAACACACAAATTTTACACCAGCATTCAAAAAGGGCGAAAGATACAAAGCAGAAAATTACATACCAATATCACTAACATGCATCTACTGTAAACTGATGGAACATATAATAACCAGCAACATTATGAAACACCTCGACTCAAACAATATTTTATATGATTTACAACATGGTTTCAGAAAAGCAAGATCATGTGAGTCGCAACTCCTTCAGTTCATACAAGAATTAAATGCCAGCAATAACAAAAACATACAAACAGACTTGATTATTATGGATTTTGCCAAAGCATTCGATAAAGTTTCCCACCGTAGATTATTATACAAACTGGAATATTACGGAATACAAACCCATACTCTAAACTGGATTCAGGCATTTTTAACAGATAGAACACAAACAGTAGTAATCAATGGAGTAACATCTAACACAGTGCCAGTAACATCAGGCATTCCACAGGGTACAGTACTCGGTCCAATTCTTTTTCTAATTTACATCAATGACTTTCCGGAATATCTTATACACAGCAAACTAAGACTCTTTGTAGATGACAGTATCATTTATAAAGAAATAACATGTCAGGTCGACTGCAAGAAACTACAATCTGACCTTGATGCAGCTCACCGGCAAGGTGGGAAGCCAATTGGCTTATGGCTTTCCACCCAGATAAATGTACAGTACTCGCCATCACTCAAAAGAAAACACCCTTCAAACATGACTATATACTTCACAATCACATTCTCGAACCAGCAAAATACCTTGGAGTTACACTACAATCGAACCTTAAATGGAACACCCACATCGACAATATCACTTCAAATGGAAATAAATCTCTCGGATACTTGAAAAGAAATTTATAAATATCAAACCCTGAAGTAAAATCTCGGGCATACCAAGCACTAGTGAGGCCAAAACTTGAATACAGCTGTAGTATCTGGGACCCTTATACACACGACAACATAAACAAACTAGAAATGGTCCAAAGACAAGCTGCTCGCTATGTTCAAAACAATTACCATAATACTAGCAGTGTCACTTCAATGATTGACACTCTAGGTTGGCCAACTTTAGCTGAGCGCCGTCTTAAAACCAGATTGATCATGTTGTATAAAATAACACACGCTTTAATTGCTATCCCAACTGACAGCAGACTAGAAAATCACACCATCAGACATTTACTCCTTTAGGCATATAACAACACAAAAAGATACATACAAATGGTCATTTTTTCCACACACTATAGTACAATGGAACATCTTACCACAGACAATTATCTCAAGTTCATCAATAGACTCTTTCAGAGAACAGCTAACACCCGCTGTTCTCTTAAACATTTAAATTTCAAATACAATTGTACATAGTTTTAAATTTTTTGTTTTATTCACACTTTTGATTTCACTTTATTTCACTTTCATGAAATTTATGTAAATATTTTTGTAAATACCCACGCATGCAACAGTACGTAATCTTCAACGTCTTGAAGGAGTACTGTATACCTAAAGAAGAAGAAGAAGGTTACAAACTGTCTTCTTCCCGCCAAATGAGATAAAACAATCTCCTTGTTAAAGAGCTCTTCCTGATGGTTACTAAAGTGTTCATTTGTGATATCTATTTACACAAGTTAACAAAATCCCTCTTTATTCTTTTTGAAGTTTATTAAATTATGTCTTTGTATTTGACAGTCACAAAAGTTTGTTTAAAAAAATTCCATGACGAAAATATAACACATCTTTCCTTGGATGAATTGTAACCAAAATAAAAAGACATGTACATCAGTCTCACTCAGTCTCACTCATTCTCAAGTTATAGTAGTAAATGCAAAGGTCGAATAGCAAGGGAAAAAAATCTTATGTTATTATAATATGAGAAGGCGTGGTCTTTGAAGAGGACGGAAGTATTTGAAACTAAATGATGCTAAAAATACCTTTATATTCATTATGACAAGGATTTAAATAGTAGGATAGTTTTGTGCAGATAACTTGAACGATTTAGGAGTTATAATGGATTTTCTTATATCCCTTTGACATGCCACCATTACACAATCGGATGACTGATCGATCATACATGAAAATCCAATAAACAAATTACTATCGTTTCTTCGCCAAACAAATTACACCATAAAATGGATTTTTATATATTTTATTTAATAAATAAATTATTCATAACAAAAACAGGTATACATAATAAATAGTTCTACACATGAAAAATGTTTTGTGCGTACGTATTGAGTATTAAAATCACAAAGTTTAACTAGAACTGTGAGTGACCTCACTGAGTGATACCCCCCGCTTGCAATACTATGATGTTCAAACTTTGGAATACAGGTATATTAGCAAGTTACCTATGAAAAATAAACGGATATGGAGTTATGTCAAGGAGACAACATCCCATCTCCAAAATAAACTAACCAAGAACATACATCTAGGGGTCGCCACAAGGTCTTCAACAAAGTGGGATTGTTTCAAACCAATACGGTTTCATCAGTATACATGAGGATTACAACATTTCCTAACTTTTTTACAAGAGGATATAGCTCACATCAAATGTTATTGATTCAAAATTAGCTTACATCACCTTCCAATTTTTGACAGTAACCATATTCCTTCATGCACATCTACAGGCAGTGTATTACAACTGTCTAAAGTTACAATTAAATTCAATGAGCCCATCTCTCCATACAAAACGTATTTCTGAGTAAAAGTTAAATTATCTCCCCTTCCAAATTTTGGACAGCAACCATATTCCTTCATGCACATCTGCAGGTAGTGTATTATAACTGTGTAAAGTTTCACAAAACTCCAATAAACTGTTTAGGAGGAGTTGCGCATACAAGGTACTATGCCCTCCTTCGTTTCGTGAAAGTACAAGTTGAATTATCTCCCCCTTTCAAATTTTTGACAGCGACCATATTTCTTCATGCACATCTGCAGGTAGTGTACTACAACTGTGTAAAGTTTCACAAAAACCCAATAAGCCGTTTAGGAGGAGTTGCGCTTACAAGGTACAGGACCCCCCTTTTCGTGAAAGTATAAGTTGAATTATCTCCCCTTCTAAATTTTAGACAGAAACGGTATTCCTTCATGCACATCTGCAGGTTGTTTACTACAACTGTGTAAAGTTTCATAAAAATTCAATAAGAAGTTTAGTAGGAGTTGCGCTTACAAGGTACATGCCCCCCTTTTCGTGAAAGTATAAGTTGAAATATCTCCCCTTTTATATTTTGGACAGCAACCATATTCCTTCATGCACATCTGCAGGTAGTGTACTACAACTGTGTAAAGTTTCACAAAACTCCAATAAGCCGCTTAGGAGGAGTTGCGCTTGCAAGGTACACGACCCCCCCTCCTTTTCGTGAAAGTATAAGTTGAATTATCTCCCCTTCTAAATTTTAGACAGCAACGATATTCCTTCATGCACATCTGCAGGTAGTGTACTGCAAATGTGTAACGTTTCATAAAAATCCAATAAGCGGTTTAGGAGGAGTTGCGCTTACAAGGTACATGGACGGACGGACGGACAGACGGACGGACGGACGGACGGACAGGGTGATTCCTATATACCCCCCAAACTTTGTTTGCGGGGGGTACAAAAATGTGAATACTTTCAGAAAACAATGTTGGTCTTTGAGTGACTTTTTTTTCTTTTTTTTGCGTAAATTATATGCAACTTAGAATTATTTTAAAAGGTACATGTATACAATAAGAATTATTTTTAAATAAAAAGTATATACGGACAGACAGACGCTAAGTGATGAGCTTTTCAATTGATAAGAAACATTTGTTGGGGGAGGGGGTATACGTTATGGACGGACAGATAGACGTCAAGTGTCGAGCTATAATTAGAGTAGAACAACGACCTAATTTAAGGGAGAGGGGAAGGCAATCATATGACGGACAGACAGAGGCTAAGTAATGAGCTATTCAATTGATAAGAAACGATCTGATTTTCTATGACAAGAGAGACGATATGGACGGACGGACGGACGGACGCTAGGTGATGAGCTTTTCAATTGATAAAAAGCATTTTTATTAACATACGGACGAACGAATGACCGAACTAACGGCCGAAACGCAATAACACCTCTCAAACGTAAGATAATGCAATAAACTTCTATTTCCATTCAACGTACACTATTCTCTCATTTATATAATAATTATCACATTTAAAGTCCCTCGTTTTCTCCATAAAATGAAGGACAATAATAAACTATTAAAACTGTGAACAAGAATTATAAATACGTGTATTAGTCTTTAACTTTATATAATATAATTGTATATAAGTGCAATTATAGTATTTATAGTATTTAATTGAAATATTAAAACGTATTGGAAAATGATACTCTGTCTGTTCCTAGTGGACAAAGCCCTCGTTCCGAGTGTCATTCTTTCAAGTTGATCCGCGGTTCTTAGTGGCCAAACTGACGTCATGCCTATAAACCTTGGCTATGAGGAATTTGCCGGAATGTTTTAAAGTGAATGTTTAACAGAAGTTGTATAGGAGGCATTTGGGAAGAGAAATGGGGAATTTGTTTTTAAAATGGCAATCACTGTAGTAAAATACAAGTCATTTAATTTCGAAGTTCAAAAAAAAGTTGTAAAAGGTCGACAAAACAATCGTGTTGCCGATTTACTATTCACTTTATCATGATGAAAATGTGACTGTGAACACTTTATTGTATACACAGTTATTGTATGGAATAATTTCATTGGAAAATATTATTATGTCTAAGAAAAGAATGCATATATATACCCTGTTTGTTGATTTTTTATCGGCGCCCGCGTTCTTAGTGCTAACTCCGGTTCCGTGCACCCGAATACCCGGCGTGAAATTAAAAACAACTCATATTTTATATTGGGATAAATTCATTTAATTTAGTTCCAGGATAAACAAAATCTGTTGGAAATATGGATAAAAAAAATCAATTTCATATTGAAAAAAAATAATACCATTTTATTTCCGTATAGATTTGAATAAGTTTTCATTGCATATCTAGTACATAACAATGTATTAATTTTGTATATCATTTTTCGATTCTTCATTTTCACTGTCAATCTAATTATTTTGTTTATGGCGTGCTTGATGGCCATCTCCGCACCAATGGCTACAATAAACATGCGTTCACGCACAACTGACTACACAGCTATCACAGGCACTTGTTTCATTCAAAAAATATATGCCCCTCCTCTTCCTTACTTCAAGTTAAACATCTGCCCTTTTCCCCTTCCCCACTTCGGCTCAATATTTTTCGCTTATTTGTGATCCTTTCGCTGACCCAATTATATCGTTACACTCCCGAGATATTTCTCTTTTCGACTGCCACATTTAAATATACCTACCGGGCCCCCCTCAGACGAATTGGACAAGAATATTCGGCGAACGTCGCATTTTCTATTTTAAGTCATTGAAACGGATACAGCCACTTCCGGTTTGCGCTGGATTTTTCATATGCATTCGGAATTCTCTAGACCGGCCATGTGAAACAATGCCATCATGATCATCTCCTCTCAAATGTAAAGTAAGCATTTAAAATACAGATAATTGTTCCATTGCAGATTATAAAAATATGTTCAACTCCAAATTACTGACATTTGATTTTTAAAGCACCTTTTTTTTATTTTTCTAAATCAATTTAGACCGGACCGGAAGTGGCTGTATCCGTTTCAATCAGGCTTCACATGATCATCCAAAATACATTGGAACATAGGTGGCGGAACAGGAAGACCAGGACAAGAGGGGATAATAACTTTCTCCAATTCTTGTTGGGAGGCAAAAATATATGATTTTGACCTTCCAGTAGTGAATTTTCCCTTTCTTGGTAGTAATATACCCGCGTCATCGGCGTATGGTGTCTACATTCAAAGTTGATCCGCTACGCTAGAGTTTGTGTCCAATACAGTGACTTCCTAGAGAGAGGACAACTGCTGTCAGAAAAGCTACTCAGGGATAAGTCAAACCTAGGTTAGAGTCATCACTCCGTAGATCTATTTAAAGTATAAATCAACTGTGCACAACTCTTTTGTCAGTTACTGTCTTTTGAACATGACTTGGAATTCTGCGTTTATAGCCCCAAATCAAAAAAATATCACAAGAAAATTCATAATAACTTCCAAACTATTTCCGAATATTATGAAAGTAGCTAATTGTCGAAATTATATCCTAAAACCCGGACTTAGCATTTTCCAAGTCAAGTTCTTGAAAACATCATATCTGCAGGTATTTGTGCTCTGGGAAATCCTACTGAATAACTTGCATTGCCAACAGCGAAAGCAGGTTATCCCCAGCAAGGGGTCCTCCCAATAGTCCGACGGCCCATTTGTCCGACGGCCCATTAGTCCGACAACCCATTAGTCCGACAGCCCATTAGTCCGACAACCTATAAATGCAAGAGGCATACCAAGTCTCATTAATATCCTTCAAGGCATTCCGACAGACCATGAGGGTGGTTCCTATATACATGTACCCTATATAGCTGAACGTCGTCCATACATGTCAACTCACCCGTTTTTTTGCGGGTCACACCGGTCATGAATTTGCCGAAATGTGTCCTCTCACCCGAGATTTTTCAATCACCCGACGGGTCCCGGGAATTCGGTAAATGACCCGTTTTCACCCGTCTTCTTGTCATGGATTGTATCCAGTTTTTAGAATGGAAATATATTGAAACAATTTCCCAATAATGCAATTTGATTAACTGGTTTGGCTATGAGACAAACGCAACAAATCCGTTAAACAGGAAATCGAACAAATCCGTTACACATAAAACTAAAAAGAACAGACAACACGAACTCCACTAAAAACCGGGAGTGAGTTCAGGTGCTCCGGAAGAGTGGGCAAGTCCTGCCTTGTTAACAACACCCGTCGTGTAAAATGACGACACGAACATCGATATCGTTTTGATACGGATATATATATTAACCTAACTGCCATTAGCTCATTTGTTCACGACACAGGTACTTGGGATCAACACCTCTCCTTTTTGCTTAAAGCGACACCATGGATTTTATCATTATCTTAATTTTCTCCCTTTTTCAACTAAAAATATGCGAAACTGATTAAATTAGAGCTCTCTTATTACATGTATATAGGATGGACCCCATAGAGCTATTTCAAACAGTTATTAGTGGTTTAATATATTTTCAGATTCAGACGCTATCAAATGTTAATCTCGACAAAACCTGTCCTTTTGAGAAACTCGCCATTTTAAACCCACTGTCTTGAGGGGCCTAATAAGGGGTCGAGCTAGGGTAACAAGGTGTCGAGCTCGGCTAACGAGGGATTAAACTCGTTTGACTCGATCGCTGGAAGAAAGCAGACCCCCTCTGGATCCGCTACTTTAAACCAAAAACATGAATTGTTTACTTGCTAATTCAAAAAACGAAACGGAACCGTAAAGTCTTTAAAGTGAAGAGAAACAAACCGTTTCGTTTCGTTTTGTTCCTTGTAATAGTAGTCCCCATTCCTAACTGACCCAAAATGTAATTAAATATGCATGTACACATGTATGTACCACCCGAGCTTACGATTTTTCTATTTCCCAACTAACTGACATCCCGAAGACTTCCATAAAGACGGGGACTACTATTACAAGGAAAGAAACTAAACCAGAAAAGGAAACTAATAGTAAAAATGGTAATGCGATGTAGAATTTAGTCCCTCACCGTGACGAACTGACATGTTGGACTAATGGGTTGTCAGACTAATGGGCTGTCGGACTAATGGGTTGTCGGACTAATGGGCCGTCGGACTAATGGGTTGTCGGAGAAATGGGCCGTCGGACTAATGGGCCGTCGGACTATCGGATCCTCCCCCCTAGCAAAATAAGCATATAATTCTTTAACACCTTAGCCGCTACTGCGTCCGTTTTCTGATGATCGACTATTCAATTTTATTTTCTTTCAATATCTACTAGAATTAGTTGACATACTGATTAGCTTAACAGAATTGAAAAAAATGTTACCTAATAGCGGATCTGTATAAACATGCATAGGTCGTAATCTTATGCTTTTATATCACTTCCGTAACTTTCAAAGCAGCGCCTGGCAGGTTTCTTTATTTCTTTTTATTTAAGAGCCACAAAATGTTTATCTATATACTGCTATACTAGTTCGAATTTAAAACAAGTTATTGCCGATCACAAACCGCGATGGGAAAATAATTTACAGAGGTATAATTCCTCTTGTAGATGATCTATTATATGTCTGCCAACTTCATTTCGTTTCGTTTCGTTTCGTTTCGTTTTCGTTTCTCAGTTTAGTAGTACCCTAGTTTCTATCCATACCGGGTTTCTGACATCCCGAGTTTCTGACACTATGCAATTAATTACTCTATGAGGTCAACATGAGGGAATTGAGGACCCGAGACCTGACCTACGAGGTGACCTGACCTGACTGAGGCCAACGGTCGAAGTCAGGTCAGGTCAAGGGACCTCACTTCCCCATGTTGACCTCATAAAGATTAATTAATTGTTTTATTATACCGAATGACGCTGAATCCCAAAACGGAGACTGATCATTGACGTGCGTGAGTAAAAATCTCCATGTTTCTTGCGTACCTCCGCATAAAAGTTTATCAGAAATTCGGCAATGTTAGCCTTTGGCTTCTCAATAATTTCATCATAAATCAATTCTTTGGCTCCACAATAATCCGCCAATATCCGCTTAGCTGCTTCTATGCAGTTTTTAGTGTTGGCGCTGTCCCTGTTTTCTAAAATTGACTGTAAATCGTCTGCCGATAGCCTTGCGAATCTATCGTCCGCCATGATAAAAGTTTTTTGTGTACACAGCAGACGTAAATACACATAGTTTTTTGCGCCTATGCGCGAGTATAGTACATTCCGAAAAAGTTACCGCTGGAAATTAAATAATCACGCACCTCAATTAACATTTTGGGTTCAAAAATTTCGGAAACGCAAAAGGCACACGGAAAAATAAAATTGGAAGTCATTATAACGACCCGACGCAGGTAATTAATTTCATTGACAGAGTCATTATAACGCACGCGAGTTCAGTTTCTTGGCGAGTTGGAGTCATTATATTGAATGTGATATTTCACTTACTAATTACTTTTTTTTAAATTAAATTGCACAAATATATATTATTTCATTTCTCATTAAATTTGTCATTTTATTTTTTATACTTAAATCAATATATTTTAGTTCATTTTCATTTGATTTAACGAAATATAGCATGTGATATTTCACTTATTAATTACTTTTATAAAATTAAATAACAACTTTTAAGTGGTCCCGACTGAAGTGCTAAAACAACAATATATAGCAATAAAATCAATCAGGTATGACTCAGGTAAGAAATTAGCATGTTGGCCATGTGAAACAATGAAATTTTCAAATGTTGGCCAGATGAGACTAAACCGGATGCATTTCCATTGGAATTCTTTAATTTTATTACTGATGTCCAGTCTTTTAAGATTAATCCAAATTTTTGGCCAGTGAAATTCTTCATTATAAACAATATTCCATTTATCTTGACATTTTAGGAATTATTTTTTATTCAATATGTCTTGTATAATTTTAATCTTAACATCTTTTGTATTAATGATTTTGCCTCTAATATCTGTAAGTTTTAAATTATTTAACAATTTCATTTTATTTCTACTTTTAGATTCACTATCTATATCATTATTTTCATTTTTTAAGAAATTTAAGTAGTCGTTTGGAATACATATCTTAATTTTAGAGTATTCTGAGATACAGTTTCTCCTGACTAACAGCTTAGAATATAATAAATCCGAGGGTGTCGGAGATTTCCCTGTCTTGCACTTTTTGCCGGTGTTTGATTTTATTTCTCACTTTTATCAGCTGTTTTTAGTTTCGTGTTTGTTTATGTACTTTTAGCAGACGATCATGTAAACAATGTGAGTTATTTCCTCTTCATGTCAATCAAAAAAGTATTTCCGTATTTTTGTGTATTGCGTGAAGGTTATTATGTAATAATATGGCTGATTGTTAGGATTTGCGTGTTTATAAAGGATTGAAAACTTATATACAGTGAATTGTTTATTTTAAAAAAGGAAAAGCATGGTAAGATTTAAATCGTATTGGACTCGGACAAGCCTCGTCCGATACGATTTAAATCTTACCCTCGGGTGTCACAGATTTTACTATCTTGCACCTCTCCCGTTGTTATACCCTATATATCTTGCACCTCTCCCGGTGTTAGACCCTGTATGTCTTTAGTGCCTTTCCGAGAGATGATAACGAATTCCCATAAAGCTGTACAATGTAAACTTTGACCGTGGTGGATGTCCATTTTGAACATCTGATCTAAACTATTATTTGTTTAATCAGTGTTTATTTAAAGTTGGCCGACTTTTTTGCAAGCTCGCCATCCCAAAACTATTTGTGTCTTCGTTATTTAGTCCAGCAAAGAAATGAAATATAATGTGTTCGGGTGAATATGTCAAATAGAACGTAAAATGAATCGTCCGGGTCTTTTACTCCTCTGAGTGCCTGAGTGGGATTCTGCACATCAGGTCCACAATAGGGTGTCAAATGTTAACTTTGCATTGTGTGGAGGAGGGGGCACCAGAAATGTTTCCCGTATGCCCAGATGTCGATTCATTGTGTTGAATATGCGTTTACAGTACAATATTTGGTTTTAAGACATATCGCCTTATTGGTCGCTAGCTTAGTGGTCGCTAGCTTGAGTCTGGTTTGGGCCGTCGTGGTCGTGATCGTATGGTAGTTGGATATATAATTACCTATGCAAGCAGTGCCTATCACCACTAACGTTGTGAGATCGAATCCCGATCAGTCGAGGTGTACTCGATACAACAATATGTGAAGAAGTTTGTCAGTGACTGGCGGCAGGTCAGTGGTTTTCTCCAGGTACTCCGGTTTCCTCCACCAATAAAACTAACTGCCACGATAGAACTGAAATATTGTTGAAAATGCCGTTAAGCACATATGAAACATATTAATTAATCCAAAGCGAGTCACGGATTTGTTCTCGAAAGTCATGAAACGGTTGTGTATATATATATGGTACCATTAAAGTATGCTATTTTATATTATCATAGCATATAATTACTGTTTTCATTATAATGGATCAGCAGGTGTATCTTTTTTACTTTCAACAGTGCATTGCTTTGGACGATTTTTCGGATGCACATTCGTACTATTGGGCCGTTGGACTATTGGACCTTCGGACATTCGGACTATTGGGCTTTCCGACTATCGATCCTTCGGACTATTGGGCTTTCGGACTATCGGACTATTGGGACATCTGTCTATTGGGATTTAGGACTATCGGGCCTTCGTACTATTGGGCCTTCGGACTATCGGGCCTTCGGACTATTGTGCCTTCGGACTATTGGGCCTTCGAACTATTGGGTCTTCGGACTATCGGGCCTTCGCACTATTGGGCCTTCGGACAATCGGGCTGACACCGCATAGACAAATATGCATTAAAGAAAAATAAAGACATATATTTGATTTTGTTGGTGTAGCTGTCGGAATATATTTCTACCCTGCGATACCACATATTTATTGAATGGGCAATCAAGCTTCCATCAAACAACTGTGCCAATTGGTATGCATATGGAATAACATTGATGTGTTATTTGTTCATGGAGAATATTGTTTTGTTGACAAAGATAAAGATAAGAATGCATAACATTGCTAAGAATTTATACAGAACTATATTGTAAAAAAATGTATCCAAGCCTTTTCTTCAAGAGGGGAGTTGTTATGTATATGTTATAACTTTGATGAATTATTTGTTCATGGATGGTAATACTTGTTCTTGGTGTCAAAGATAAAGATAAGATTACATCATCAGAGAAAATAAGTTACCAAAAATAGAAAAAGTTGTTTCCATGTTTTAAATATTTGACCTTGAGTTTTTGATAATGACAAATAGAGAGAGATCATGCCTAAACGTTCTGAGTGTTTCTATATAAGGATGAGCGAATTAAAAAGTAGCCATTAACAAAATTGGGATTTATAAAAAAAACTTAGGAAATTTGTGGATTGGAACCAAAGGACAGTATAATTAAATGGGAATTCAGGGGCGGATCCAGGATTTCAAGTTAGGGGGGGGCGCACTTAAAAAAATTGCGCCGAGCGAAGGGAGGCGCAAAATTTTATGGGGTATTTCGTGTGAAAAATCACGATTTTACGCCAAAAAATCATATTTTTTTCCAATTTTAGGGGGGGGGGGGGGCGCGCCGGGTGTGCCCCCCCCCCCTGAATCCGCCCCTGGAATTGAATTTCACAAGAAAGGAATCGAATACTTCCGGAAAGGAAAGGGGACATCTATATTCCATATTAATGCGTCATGCGCACTAAGTTTGATATCTACGTTTTATTCTAAAAGATTTAACTGTCAACATTCAGGCCAGTTGTAGACTTTATAATTTGATTTGTTTTGTAATTGTATATTATCAAGTAATTTTTGTTATTTTAATAAAGTGGAGAAACTCACTTGCTTGTTGCCTTCTGTCACTAGAATATTCTAGAAAAAACTTTATGTAGCACATTTTCTGGGTAAAACAGATACAGAAAAGGTTATGCAACACGAATTTCCCCAAAAAACAAGGACTAAATGTAGTTCTTTTTTGTATCAACATTAGGTGTCCTTATATAGGTTTATCCGCATGTCAGTGGAAACCATAAATATGACAAATTGAAGATATATGTATACCAAAATGTGTGTGATATGATATCATTGCGGATAAAAGCCAAATGGGAAGTATAACGTAGTAAGGTACTTACAATTTGTATTCCGTCTAATGTCAACAAGATCAAATCGGAAATGTCACTTGAGCATACATGTATACGCAGTTATCAATAGTGTCTTCACCTTCATATTTTTTCTAACCACTCCCGAATCTTCTGACGTAAATAAGTTGTTTTTTTCAATTTGGCTACAAAACATAAAACTGTATTTTAGCGCAATTCGTTGACCTAAAAATACTATATTTCTGCAACTATCAAGTAAATGTGAGATTATAGCTCTTGTGATATTTTGATTTCAAATATTTGTTTTGACAGCAGCGAACTGCAATTTATAATATAATTGACTGGGATCATTTCAACATTCATACTAAATTAATTATGCAGTTCTCTTCATGTATATATTAGGTGTAGTGAAGAGAGAAAGGAAATATTTTGGGCGTTTGATCAACTATTGTAGTTGTGAAACAATACATTGTCATAGTTTATCTAAATAGGAAATTTGTATTAAGAATTAAGAAAATGGAAAATTATTCCGACGAACTTGATACAGTGAACAATACTTTGGCTTTAACACTTCTTCCTGTTATTGTGGTGATTAGTATTTATATGGTTATTGGTCTAATCGGAAACCCATTAGTGGCGATTTATTATGGCTGCCACGTTAAACCGTCACCATCATACCATTTTATTGTAGCCATGGCAGTTTTTGACATTATCACTTGTTGTGTATCCATGCCGATGGAAATAGTTGATATGCGTTTTCCTTATGAATTTCCAAGCAAAGCTGCTTGTAAGATTCTTCGCTTCGTAAATTATTTTGCGAGTATTTCATCAGGCTTGGTTCTGGTTGCGATAGCAACTGACAGATACCAGAAAGTGTGTCAGCCATTCAAGAACCAAATTTCAACGAAATTGACAAAGATAATCATTGGCATTGTTTGCTTCTTTTCTATTTTTGTGTCATGGCCGGCATTTGTGTTTTACGACCTTCACATCGCCACTAACATCAGCTCTGTACCAGGGGTGATCGGGTATGACTGCACATTTACAAGAAAGAAAGATTACAAGATCTACATAACATTATACAACGGCGTATGTTTTCTTATCTTCATAGGATGCATTATGACATTAACAGTTTTATATATTTTGATTGGACGAAAACTGTGTGAGCTCAATAGATTTAGATGTTCAGCGATTACTCTAAAATCTAAGAATGGTGATTATGCGCCTCCGACTAGTTCTAGTGATATCGATCTAAAATATACGTACAGGAATGTAGAAACGCTTCAGCAACAAACAAAGCAGAAGAACATACCAGAAACACGTAGCTCTGAGGTACACAATATGACTAAGATATCACAAAAGGTGATACTTCAAGACCAACATCTACAAGGATCATCATCGTTAAAGGCTAGAAATATGAACAGTGAAAAACCCTTGTTACAGGAGACTGAATTGAAAGATTGTGCAAACCTTTCTGAAGTCACCCGAAGCAAGGAGCTGAAAACAAAAAATAAAAAATCGAGCCTTTCCGAATGTTCTGATTCCGATACAGATATAAAAAACCCTAAGCCTATGTTAAAGACAAGAATTAGCTCCCGAACATGTATAATAAAACGCCAACGGAAACTCCATGATCATTATATTCACTTAAAGAAATATACTATTCTGATGTTGTTGATAAGCTTAGCTTTTGTTATGAGTTTTCTCCCTTACCTTGGTTTGGTTACATGGCGAACGCTGGCTCCAAACTACGAAAGAAACCTGCTCTCGAAATCAGAATTGATCATTTTTAATATTTTTATTCGGTCATGGATGATAAGTAGTGTGGTGAATCCATTAATATATGGATTTTTCAACAAAGATTTTCGATCTTTTGTATCTTTATTTCTAAGACGATGTTGTTGTTGTTTTTGCAGAATGTATGACGATGAAAGGCATGATACATGAATAATATCAACAACATTACAATCAATTGTATATTATGGAATAGGGACAATGGAAACATATAACATATTCTTTGATTCTATAACAAAAATATGCTTTACAAGTATTTCAAACATCTATGATTACTTCTATAGGACTTCATTTGTTGAAGATATGCTTACCAATGATATCAATATAGCACGTTTCCATGGTTACAGCTTAGGCATTTTCAACTTGCAAATAACAAATATTATAGATATGCCAATATAACCTCATCATGCTGGTTTGACCAGTATTTGTAATTGATTTCCCGTTGACCCGCTAATCACCCCTTAAACCCACTAAAGAAAATAATAATTTGATGTCATTTTCCAATACATTGTGTCTATTCTTTTAATAGAAAATATCCTGTCGAGACTCCAAATCCAACACTCGATAAAAAATGTTATCATTGTATTACGCTAAATGCCATTCATATTTGAGATATTTTCACTCATATTATTATTACATATAAACATCACTTTCCATCAAATTAAATAACTCAATAATGTAATTAAACATTATCACATTTTCAAAATAAGTAATTTGTCGCCACGGTAATATACTAGTCACCAAAAGAAACGATACAAAGATTTAAATAAATATATTTTAAGTTAAAACCAAAACAATTGTTTATTATCATTTACGTCAATGTTTGCGTGAAACGCGTTTATCCTCACAAAATAAACAATAACATCCTGTTTCGTTACGGAAAAATTCAGGAAAGTCAATTTGCCGTCTCATGATTGAGTTTGCGATGATCGAATTAGGCATTTAAATCCCATGCGGTCATTAATTGTGCTGTCAACAAAATTAAACAATAACGTCGATGCCACGGCTCCGTCAAAATGACAGAGAGCGAGCGGTGGGTATGGTTCAGGCTGGAATGACTCACCAGGCGTTACATACCACTTTAATGTGTCTAGAATTACCATTTCAAGGCTAATGATTCGTCTCCGACAAACAGGTAGGAGGAATGACAGACCGCGTGTGACGTCACAAAATCAAGACAGACATTTACTCCTTATTCACCTACGGAACAGTATAATGGCTGAGTACACTTCCCGTAGAACACCTGCTCTAGCAAACGTCCGAATTTCGGGTCGTACTGTTCGCAGAAGACTACGTGAATCTGCAGACTCCGAGTTAGGCGTCCGATGGTAAGACAAATCCTTAAGCAACGCCATAGGACTCAGAGACTAGCCTGGGCTCGTGCCCGTCGTCGTTGGAGGCTTCACACCTGGCAACACATCCTTTTTAGTGATGAATCCCGATTTTCACTTCGTTTTAGCGATGGACGTTATCGTGTGTACCGCAGGCGTGGGGAACGTTTTACGGACCAGTGTGTGTACGAGTTTTGGAGGCGCAGGTTATGGTCTGGACTGGAATTTGTCATGATGGTCGCACTCAGCTCAAAATTGTGCAAGGAACATTAAATGACGTAATATACAGAGACGATATTCTTGATGCTCTCGCTCTGCCCTTTCTGCAACAGCGAAGCTTTGATCACGTTATTCAACATAGCAATGCTCTTGTAAAATATATTGAGCATCAAACCCTTGTAATCGTTTCTTTTGTTGACTAGTGTATATAAAACACCGGTGGAGTAATTGTCAGTATACTCGCTTCAAGTACTGCAGAAAGACTATAAAATTGGTAGTTGTTGCATCCTATTAAGCACGAATCATTATGGAGTAAGAGCATACACTAATTGGCTCGGAATCACTTAAACATGTCAGAATTGGGGCACATTTCTACCCGTTGATTGTTGTGTTAGTGAGCTAGCAGTATAAAAAAAATCCAAATAAGCGTTTTAGTCTAGTAATAAGCGGACATCATCGTTTTCTCATCGTATATAGCTTGGTCTTTCCTTTACAAAAGCGTTTATTTGGTGTTATTTATAACATATGATACCCTAGTATAGTTTATAGAGAAATCATTAAGGATTGGTGGGTGATAATTTCAAATATAGAGCTTACAACAGTCATTAAAGGCACACGTCGGTGATTATTGTATATTGAAATAAAATCGTATACGGTATATATTATTTAAAAATAAAAGTGTATAATGTTTGTACAGTGAAATAACTATGTACAACAGTCTTTTTTTGCGGATAAGTGGGTTTTAATTGGAGACTGAAAAACGATGAAGAAATCTATTTAGTTGGTAATAGACGAGCGAGTTGAGATAGGAAAACACTTGTCCGTATTTATATTTCATTTCATTGGATAAAGGCAGTTGATAATTGGATATCAGAAAGAGTTGCAATAAAAGCGTATATATCTTATTCAACACGCACGACGCGTTTATGTATAGCTCCATCTCGTACGCTCAGTCTACGGATAAGTACATATAACATTTAATAAGGTTTTTGGGCCATAAATCTAGTTTAACCTTGCCACTTTTATTGAAGTGTCTGTACCAAGCTAGGACAGTGAACGATACTGTATTTCTGTTAAAAGGTATCGATTTTGCCTCTTTCTATGATTTCGATATTTAACTTTGGAACTGTTCCGGTATTGTGATATTTTGTTCCATGTTAATAATGGGGAACATGCGGATGGTAATTCACTTAGTGCAATTTAACTTCTTCAGTGGTTTTCAGTCTCAAGTAGTTCCAAATCTTTAGTAGTGCTAAGTTTCCTGTGGTGCTAACTTCTCTAGTAATAGTTTTGGAAATCAAATTAAAATTAAAATATTGAAAAGAGAATGGGAAATCTTGCTTAAATTAGAGGTACATGGGACGCACACATGCTAAGCGACTTGAGATGATAATATACACATGTAAATTTGCAATAAATGGCAATATCACTCACATTCCTGTGTTCCACTTCTCATCAACTTGTTCCTTTATTCATATGAGCAGATTTCATACAGAAAAACGAAAAGATGCTTGCTCGATCTTTTAATTTCACTTTTCGCTAGATGGATGATGTCCTTTTAGGACGAAACGTTACGGCAAAAGCGATGATTTCAATTTTCCTATTGTGAACTCTCCATTTATATGTAGCAATATTCCAGTAACAGCTGCATATGGAGTAGATAGCTCTCATTTGATCCGATATTCCAGAGTTTGTGGTTCCTATCAGGATTTCCTTGATAGATGGTTGCTGCCAACAAGGAAGTTACTGAACTAATGTCATCACTTCGGTATTTTTACGGTTGCCACCATAATTTGGTTAACCGTTACGGAACATATGTGTCACAAATGACCACGGATATGTTCCACTTGTCGAAAGCACTTTCTGGTCCATTCCTTATCAATTACTTATCACCGGCTTTGTAACCCGATGAATGTCTCAAATAAAACTGCTTACTTTTCGGGAGAACCTAGGTTCACCCACGGTTTCTAGTAGGATTCGTGTTTCTCGATCTTTAGCTTTCTGTAGTGTTTTGTGGATCGTTGTCTGTCCTTTTTCTCTTGGCCATTGTGTTGTCTCTCCTTCGACTTACGGGTTCTAATTACCCCTCTGGTATCTTCAAACTCTTCTTGACAGTAACGACATTTGTCAAATACTGAATGATCAAACAGATGCGTTTCTTAAATTACATTTACCATTGTCAAAAGATTAGAAAGCCAACTAATTACTTTTACTAAATTACATCATGTAGGAACTGTAAGGTTCAAACACAAATGAATCTAATAAACCATGTCAGTGCTGAATCACCGACTACTGGACAAATGAATCTAATAAACCATGTCAGTGCTGAATCACCGACTACTGGACAAATGAATCTAATAAACCATGTCAGTGCTGAATCACCGACTACTGGATGGATAAATCTAATAAACCATGTCAGTGCTGAATCACCGACTACTGGACAAATGAATCTAATAAACCATGTCAGTGCTGAATCACCGACTACTGGATGGATGAATCTAATAAACCATGTCAGTGCTGAATCACCGACTATTGGATGGATGAATCTAATAAACCATGTCAGTGCTGAATCACCGACTACTGGACGGATGAATCTAATAAACCATGTCAGTGCTGAATCACCGACTACTGGACGGATGAATCTAATAAACCATGTCAGTGCTGAATCACCGACTACTGGACAAATGAATCTAATAAACCATGTCAGTGCTGAATCACCGACTACTGGACGGATGAATCTAATAAACCATGTCAGTGCTAAATCACCGACTACTGGACGGATGATATCATCGGAAGTAATACTCAATCAGCAGAGGTATTGACACAGTCATAATAAAGAAGACATAGATAAATATTTCGTACGCACGCAAAGTGTTTTGCGAACCCTTAATTGTTCTACTGAACCAGTAAGGTTTCTAAACAGTACAACCAGACCTACACGTTTCGGGGTTTTCCACCTTACCACGCGTGACATCGTATATGATGTCATATGCAAATGATACAACGCGCCTATTGGTTGCCTCTTACATTTCAATCTTTAAGTTTGAAACGGGTCGAGCTGATTGGTCCTCAGTCAGAACCTAGGCAATCAAGTTATACAACAAATTCGGTATGTATGGTCACATATTGCTCATTTATAATGCTACCAGTCGGTGCCATGGAACTGACGATTTGGCTTCTGATAAGGGCAATGTCCGGATCGCTTGTGCTGTATAATACACATGTCGGGGTATATCATCAACATTTACGTCTTCTGTTGGGAGATCTGACACGTCCAAATCATTAGGTTGGTTCTGCTTCATGAATCCTAAAGTTGCTTCAATGATTTGCCCTTTAGGAACGTCATCGCAAAAAATTACATTTGTATATATGAACTGTTATCATTTGACCGCCAAAATGAAAGTTTGTTTCCGATAAGTTTTTCTAGCAAATACAAGGATTAGTAATCTGAGGCCCCATTGTCTTCTTCACTAAGAAGCTGACGAAACCAAGACTAGTTACCACTTTCAATGTTTTTAAAACATTTGTTTCAATTTCGGAAGTCAAAGTATCAAAAGATCTGACAAATATTGCTGATTCTCCATTACCTGATATATTTTACATGTTCTCATTAACTTTGTAAGGACGCCTTGTCAGTTGTTTAGCATGTTTTATGATATAAAATACATAACCCGATTCCAACCTTTTCACCAGAAAACGGTGATCATTTTTCGCAGCTCTCTTCGTCTTTGATCAAACATTGGCGTAACTTTTCCCGGGATCAGCAAGTCTTCAAATCAAATAACACATTTTGAACGGTCATATGTTCTAGGTTATTTGGCTGGTTTGCTTGTGACTGGTACTTTGATATTGTAGCCCAATACAATACACAGGAACACAACAAATTCATCTATACCTTTAGACAGTAATATACAATTTTCAACAAACACAGAAAAAGAACAAGTAGTAATAATAAAAAACTTGTAACAATGAACAAATAGAATTTCTGTGTGTATAGACACCTTTTCAAGTAGCATAGTTGGTACTTTATATCATTTAAAGGTGAGCTTATTCAAAACTAAATCTAAAAACGGCCAATAATAAAAAAAAAAATTAATAGCAATAATAAATTTATGTTTGTAATTAACAATCCAAAGGGAACACATTTATGATTATTTTCAAAAAAATTCAGCAAAATATATTCTTCATCTGTATGATATATCCAGTTTACGGAAAGGAAAAACTTAATTGACCTTCCCTACCTATATCAAGGATTTATATAGTAGTTCTACTATACAAATCCTTGCCTAGATGATCACAGTTTTTATTTTTGAAACATATTTTCCTTTTCTCATTTTTGTTTCAATTTCTAGTTTAAGCCACACCAAAAAAGAACTTTTTAGATTTTCATCCCCTCCCTTCCCTCTTTTTACCATTAAATTCACGATTTTCTATTTTCAATCAATTCATTTTCAAAATTTATCAAATTCTTCATTAGGGTATCAGTATACCAAATAAAGTATATATTTTTTTATTATGTAATGTTCTATCACGATAGTTACCATATGTATCTAGTTCTACAATATTTATTTCAGTAGTCCGTAAGGGGCCTTCGTGGTAATCGTTTGGTAGCTGGATTTACAACTACCTGTGCAATCAGTACCTATCACCACTAACGTTACGAGTTCGAATCTCGCCCAGGTGATACAACATTATGTGATAAAATTTGTCAGTGACTTGTGGCAGGTCCGTGGTTTTCTCTGTGCTCTCCGTTTTACTCCACCAATAAAACTGACCCCACTGAAATTTGTTGAAAGTGGTGTTAGACACCAAACCCAGTAGTCCGTACTTTTCCAGTCGTGTACGCTTACATTTTTTTATGTTTTTTTTTTTATTGTATAGAACGCTGGGTTTTATGCAAATTCCCGATTTTTTTCGTAGCATTACTGAAATTGTAATTTAAATCGTTTGACTGTTCATTTCAATAACAGGTAGCTAACTAAAGTTATCAATAACGTTTATACCTGCATTAGAATGGAATAAATCTACAAAAAGCATGTGCTTTGCCCTTAGTCCTTTACCATTAATATGTTCATTATGCCAAATAATTGTAATCTTCAATATATTTCTACGTATATATTACAATGAAATAAATTTGATAATTGGGATAGCATAGCGGTGCGTGTATATGTCAACAGATAAGAAAAGTTTGTAGATGCCAAAAGGGTTATCGGAGGTCATAAATCGAAGAAGGGCAGGCAATGCAATGGCCAAGCGAAAAAGGACAAAATGATAAACAGTGGTCTACAAAAAACTACACAGAAAACTGAAGACTTGAGCAGCACAAATCCCACTTTAAACCCTGACAGAACTCTGTCGGTGACAACCTGAGTCTTTAGTTTTACATTGTATGGCAGTTCCAGGTTTTTTACGATGATCCGCCAGTCTGATTGTACAAAATATTTGAATGCTACCAAAATCTGTCGAAAATAATTTAAAATAGTAAGAAACAACGAATTTTCTTTATTTAAGTATTTATTATGCCATTCATAATACATCTGCTCAAAATCTTTCTAAAATAAATGCTATGATTAACCCGCTTGTTGTCGAATCTTTAACAGTTAATAACACTACACGAAGAAGGAATATATTATCTGTATAATTTTGTACCAAATAATTTTAAAGAATGTGATTTAGATTTGAAGATTGCCTAAATATAAGAGAGACCTAGATATATTAATTCAAAATTTTGTATGTGGAGACAGGGACTTTATTATTCTATTTTGTTCACTTGGAGGTAGTATTTCCCGAAATTCAGGTATACTTTAAAATGTTGGAATGAAGCTCATCAGTATTGCAGTGTGAGTAACCAAACATCATGTACACCTTTTATGAACATGCATAGGCTACACCAAGGTACATGCCGATATGGCTTGTTAACGTCCGTTTTATTTCTTAATATGGTCATAATAAAACTCTTTTCTTGCGACTTAAAGATAATACTTTTATTTTACATATACTCGTCAACTAAATCTATACTTTTAACAGGTAATATCATCCGCGCTGTACTAGTTAAGCTTCAATGTTTGCACCATCCAAGTTTTCAGTGCCGTCATTAAGTTAACGTTAAGATAAAAGCGTCTTTGTGATTAAAACGCACAATTAACCACTTATGGAACAGTAGCGTCACCAAACGGGAGAAGCGGTGAATGATTCCTATTGATTAGATTCTGTCGATAATGATCTAAATTTTTATTAAGATTGACAAAATGAAAAATATTTGTTGTATAAAACCAACAAATCGACACAAAAAGCCCAGAAAGCCAAAGAAAATCACAATCAATTTGCAAACATACTACATTTCCGAGAACGTATATCTCTTATGAAAAAGCGTTATTTTCAAAGGTTATGGCGAATTATGCTATTTTCATACTTGTACCAAATATATATAATCCAACTTTGAACAACAAAGCGGTCATATATGTTTATACAATATATTTAACCCCACTACGTAAGCACACGGGTAGGTAGAAAAAAAAAGCAGAATTTATACTATTTTCCGCGTTTCTAATTTTAGTACAACACATTAGTATTGCAACCAGATACATAATTTGATGGATTTAATGTGCTGAAAGAAGACACGGCTAAGTTGTATATCGTTGGAAAGAGAAAGATAAATGGCATAAGAATACACTTGTCGTCAAAGTTAAAAACGGCTGCGTGTATCAAATATTTGAGGTCAAAGGTCAGGCTACAGTTTCGTTCAAATGTTGGAGAAGATTAATAAAATAATTCTGTATGTCCTAAAAATTATATAACGTTGAAAATGTTCATTCTGTTTAACATAATATAGTTACCATTGCCATATTTTGTAAGTTTTGATGGAAAAAAAACAAAAGAGCCTCTGAAAATTAGCCTTAATCTTGAACTTTGATATTTTTCGTAAATCTCAACTGACAAGAAGTTAACCCGACCTTGAACTTGACATATTTGCAAAATGCATGATATCTTGACGTTTCTTAAAAGACATGCCATAAAATCATTTTTTAACATAAAAAAAACCAGATTTCACTTTTAACAAAAAAATGAAGTGAGTCCATAGTAGACCCAAAAGCATGGCAATTTAGTGGTTGTGCGTCGAATTACGATCGGTGACTGCTTAAGGTTTTTCAGTTATCAATTGAGATAAGAAACCTCAAAATATTAAATAGAATTGGTTTCTACATAAATTAAGCTTATTAAGTCATCGGAGGCGAAGCTTAGGTCTCATAAACACTTACACATGTTACACCAAACAACAAACACTAACACCCTCCATGGCGACCACATGATTGAAATTATGAAAGCTAGTACGTTTGAATTTTGTGGCCTTCTAAGATCAGTAAAAGATTATTTAAGATGAATTAAGGATGACATGATTTCAGATGTACGTTAACATAAATCATTGAAGTATAAGAGTTTTTTTAAGTAATGTGTTATCACAGACTGTATCACAAGATATTTGATGACTTTTCAAAATCACTGGCTTATTAGTACACAGATTACTCAAATAAAGCGACAGTTAGATGCAAGAATTATATGTTCATTTCATCATCACTATCTTCATCTGCAGTTTGAGTCAATGGGTTGCAACATGCATCAGTCCCTTGACATTGACATACCTCAGTGCAAGTCAGATTTTGCTCAGCACAAACACAACCCTGAGAACACGAAGATTTGCCTTTACATGTACACATCAAATCTTTCAGAAAATCTGAAGAAGTCTGAGTAAACTGGTAACAATCCGCTTTGATCTTCCCAACCAAAGTCTAAGGCGGATTTGTCAGGTGGTTGCGCTGTGTCTGACTTCATGCAGATGTAAGTCTGAAGAACATGTTGAACGAATGAAGCTTCACATGGTGGTAACTTTGCCAAGCTTACATCCTTCTGCTTTGCAATCTTTACCCTCAACCTATTTAAATTGTCATGAGCAGATTTCATCTTTCCCTTCTGATCGTATAATCTTGCCACAAAGTTTCTAGAAACGTCTATGGAAGTTTTTTAGCACGGTTTTCTTTCCTATTCCAAAAAATGAGGATGTGGTGTCGCAACCTGTTAAAGCATGCACTGCAGGCAATAACTTGCATACAAGAGGACCCTGGATATGGCAAGCATCATGGACTGGAAGATAGCGACGACCATCCTTTGTTCTTGTAACTGTCCCAGTTTTGAACCAGAGTTCTTTTGTGTTCCTCATTGAAGGAAAGAAAAGTATGCAAAGAAGGAGAACAGCCGTATCTGGAGACTTGATAATTATACGACCTTTTACATTCATGTCGCTAAAGCGAGTATCAGCATGAATGGCGTGTAATAGCATACGGGTATTAGCCTCCTCGTGATTGCTGAACAAATCTGGACAATCGCTCACTTTTGAAGGCGTGAAATTCTTTGTAGTTGATGGGTCAGAGAATAAACTAGCAAGATAAAGCTCATCATCAGATGATGTTACTATCGAGGACTGGGAGTGACTCCGTATTACAAAATCGCCAAGGAATTTTAGTAGAGCTTGTTTGTTGGCATTTACTCCAAGAAACTTTTTCCAGTCTGGAATTGGCCAACCATCTATCAACTGAAAAGACCTTGTGATCACCAAAAGAGCTGGATCGTTCATCAGATTTAATAGATAACTTTTTATCTTATCTGTCAAATACCCCAACAACAGTTGCAGCACTTGGGAAACATTGCTGCTGACATTTAATGAAATGTTCAGCTAAATCACCAAATGTTTTGAATGCTTTAACATTCATGCTCTGTAATATCAAGACTTTCTATGTCGCGTCTTATACTGCTTGAAGCAGAGTGGACAATCTGCTCTTCTGACATTTCACTACAGGCTGCAGACATACCTTGTTCAAACTCCGTTACCTTCAAAATAGATTTTAACTTTGCAGCAGCAGCGATTGCATCAGCAATAGTGAGACTAGAACTAAATACAATACTTGATATACCTTGACCTCTCTGAGGATGAATAGTTATTGAGCTGCCGTAGTAACTGGCAAGCTTACATTGGGGCCTAGTCGACTGGTAGTTTTCAGAAACATCTTTTGGTAAAAGTGACTTGTATATTTCAAGAATATGAGATATAAGAAAAGTTTTCTTGTGTACAAAAAGGTCATCACTGATTCTAGAAATAAGGCAGTCAAAGGCAACCTCATGAGCTGACTGCTCAGTTTCTTCTTTAAGTGGCGTTGAATGCAATAAAAATCTTCTAATGCACCCCGAATGATAAACAGCAATCGCCAGAAAATCGGGTTTATTGAGTGTCTTGAGCATCATCAAATCATTGTGCTCTTTTGGACGACTCATTAAGCTATCTAGGCGCTCTGACGATTCATTCTTGTGTAGTTTTAAAGTCTCGTTTGAAACTTTTTTTCTTGCATATGAAGCATAAATTGCTATCAATGGAACCGGGTTGAACCACCGATCGGGTCTGAATGACAGCTGAATCGGGAATTGATCCAGTATCCTCATTCTCTTCAAGCTGTGTGAATGGTCTACAGTTGTGTTTGCTAGTATATGTTTTGTAGCATGATCGGTGGTAATACACTTCTACATTTGGGGACAGTAAGCCATCGACGGACGATAATTCTCCAGTTATTATTTCAAATATATTGTCTCGCCGTACATTCATAGCTTCAATGAAGCTGTTCTTACTTATACTCCTCATGCAAATCAGGTTTTCAAGGCTCGGACGCTGGCAAAAATACATTTGTCCCACATAATTGCTGGTCTTCGTCGTTTAGGACCCGACGGCTCAAGCTTTAAAGGGCTGCCAAAACTAGCCATTTTCAAAACAATGGGTTGATAAAAAAAAACAGAACAACAAAGACCTATACGACTATTTACATCTGATTGAACAAAATGTCAAACAATAGAAATCAACATCCCAAAACAAGAGAAAAAATTCATCATTTATATCTTATCAAAATACTATATATACAACTTATTTACGCACTAACACAATTTGATTAATGAAACAACGGCAACTGGAATAAATTCGATTCCCAAGTGTTTGATTTGTGTATTTAAAACGCTAATACACAAACTCTAAAATAAACGCATATTTACAAAAATAACTAAGAAAAGTAAATTGTCCTAAAGTAAAATACATTCAAAACAATTGAAATACGACAGTGAAACTACAATTGTGTGTCTAATTTCAACGATAAAGCAAGTTAATAAGTGAACAAATTGTCCTAGTTATTGAACTAATTGAATAACTTATAGACTCGATTGATGGAAGGCTATTTTTCCGTAATTACAAAGTGGTAAACAATTATTTTTCTTTGTTGATTTTAAACAAAGTTACTTGATGTTTTACCTTAAAATTTGGCAGGGAATTCGTTAACACAATATTCTTGCATTTTAAATGCAAATCAATGTATCGGGTACAAATTTGTTCGTCCGTTAAGAGAAAAACGCCTATAAACTGACAAGTCAATTTTGATCAATGTTTGGAAGTTTAACATTCGATAATGACATGCGTTTTTGCAAAACCAATACATTCATATTCATTTTGCATGTTTTCTCATGCAAATAGAATCTTTATTTTATTTATATCTGATACAATGATGCAACGATTTCATTTTCAAATTGACTAGTGAAATACGTGTTTTTGGGGTGGCTCAGTTAAGAGACCGATATTGCGCAAACTTACCGCAAAAATCATTGACGACAACTTGAAATGGAAAGAAGACATATTTATCTAAAATTTAAGAGATATTGCAGCTGTGTCTTATTTCAGCACATTAAACTCGATAAATAAGCGACTTTTCAGTAGCTGGTTGCAAGACTACATGGAAATCGACAATTTAAATATCAAACTTTAATTTCATGCAACACAAATTTTGTTATTGGAGGCTTTTTCAGACTTGGCTGATGGACTAATAATAGGACAAAATGTAGGACACCACAATACGCAAAAAACCCCACCACAAATAATATAAATAAGACAGTAGCCCTCACACAAACAACTGTGGGGAAAGACATGCCGAACATTTTTGTACTGGTCACAAATTTGGATTTTAACGTTATCCTTATATTTTTCTTTTTAAGACGGGGCATTTCCAATTCGTGCAATAAACAAATCCGCATTTATCTTCGTTTTATATCGTTCGCAGTGTTTGAGAAAATAGCATATAAAAGACCTTGCGAACATGGAATCATCCAGTCGAGCACACCTTTAATTAAATCGTTGCACAAATGTCACTCTGCTTTTTTTTTTCTTTCTTTTTTTTTTACTAAACAGCTGAAAGTGCTAAATAATAAACATTATGTAGATAGTCTTATGTATAAGGTTTAGTCTTAGAATATTTCAGATCTAACACATATTTCAACCGGTGTTCTAGAATTGTTCCTTCCTTTTCTAACATAGGCTCGGTGTTAATATAATAGTATTTCGGCCACTTGGTAAGAAAGGAGTCATGAGAGACAATCCAACAGTACTCTTCGACACAAATTAAAGTAAAGGAACAATGATTAATTGCTGTTCTACATTTCACAGTCATAGTATGGTATTCAACTATGAGCATAACTCTACAATGAGTTTGAAGCGACCAATATCCTGCAGTTGAGCGGTACCCTTTGCTCACTTGCTTCTGCCGATAAATAGTTAGAAGTATGAGTTATGATTTTTGTTGTCTAAAGAGTAATTTTGTTTAACCAATAGATTCTGACTTTCTAGCAAGTTTTCAGTTAACTACGAGCATTCGTTGACTCTGCTATTGCACTGTCCATGTTTTTTATCATGTGTTTCTTGGAATATAGTAATGTATTAACATACAATAAGACAAAACTCAATCTGCCAACTTACTATTAAATTGTTAAATAATTGTTAATTAAAAAAAACAAAAAAAAACAATGTAAACACAATAGCAAAACAAACAAAAAGAACAAGATTACCACAAGGAAGGATAGCAACAATATATAATGTTTAACGCAACATTTACTGAACATTTTTGACACAATGGAAACTTGTGTCGAAGTTGAAGGAACGCATTATTTTATTTCTAATTAGCCGAGTATTCAAGTATCGGGACAAATTTACTATGTTTACAACCTCCAATAACTGACAAATACCAATGAGAAACCGTAAGTCGAAGAAGGTTAGATAATACAATGTTCCTGCACTACTAATGACACCCGTCGTATTGTCGATAAACAGCCTTTTATTTATTCTTGTTTTTATTTGCTTTATTTCATATTACTGCAGTGGAGCTTTTTGTCTTACAATCACTAATAAAATGCATGATATAGATACATTATTAAATTATAATTTGTTCACGTCAAGTGTGCAGTACTTTTGCTATATTTATGACGTCAAGTGTGCAGTACTTTTGCTATATTTATGACGTCAAGTGTGCAATACCTTTGCTATATTTATGACGTCAAGTGTGCAGTACTTTTGCTATATTTATGACGTCAAGTGTGCAATACCTTTGCTATATTTATGACGTCAAGTGTGCAGTACTTTTGCTATATTTATGACGTCAAGTGTGCAGTACTTTTGCTATATTTATGACGTCAAGTGTGCAATACCTTTGCTATATTTATGACGTCAAGTCTGCAGTACTTTTGCTATATTTATGCGTCAAGTGTGCAGTACCTTTGCTATGTTTATGACGTCAAGTGTGCAGTACTTTTGCTATATTAATAACGTCAAGTGTGTATTCCTTTTGCTATATTAATGACGAAAATGTGGAAATGAAAATGAGGATATAAATGAACAGGTTGCCTAGCAACAGGCATCAACGTTCACATCCTAACAATGCCGTGCTGTTGCGTTGCTGAAGGATATCATTGCATTTAACAATATGTATTATTTGGTCACCGGTAAATTAATTCATCATCGCTGTTTGTTTATGTTCGTCTATATCATCTAACACAATCTGTTCTTTTTCGTGAATGGTCGTATTATTATCTTCATAGTCGTTTTCACCAATACTCCAATTGGTTTTCTTTCTTGCAATTAAAAATGCTATGCAATCTAGAAAAAAAACAACACATCTCATGACCAAGCTGAATCCGAATATGGCTAACCGGAAATCTACATTGTCATATAATGCGCATGATCCCTTTACACCACATTGTGAGCTCCATATCTTACAACAACCGTCAATGATTTCACCAAATATAACTGGTCCAAGAAACCAACCTAAAATATAGTAGTGATATATAATAAAAGCGTCTATTATCTACAGTCGCCACCTGGAGGGGGTTAAATGTTTCTCCTCGAATTAAACCAGTAATCCGAAATAATCATAGCTCATTATGTATGCACATGGAACATTCTTTAGCTTCGACTGATCGAAGAAAACGAGCTACGAAAGTTCAAGATAACGAGGTTCGACCATATATACAAAACAATTTTAACATATGGGGGAAATACAATGATATTTTTCGGTTGGCTGGATAAATAGAGATTGATACATGACCTTTGCCATATCATCCCGGGTATAAACCCGTGACCCCCATATCAGTTCGAGACGCAGTCGAGGGCTAATATGGGTCGAGGGATGATAGCTGGGATGATATGGAAAAGGTCATGTAATAATCTTTTTATTGCATACTTCCGACAAATTGTTTTATGATGCAAATAAACAAAATGAAATAATTAAATAACTCTATATGGAAGCTTAATTGTGTCTTCAACAGATACATTTTCAGAACACTATTGTCAAACACAGGAACATCAATAAATATTAATGGCAACATTTTCTATGAAGGCATTTTGAAACATAGAAAATATAGATATGCTTCTTTAGTGTTGTTGTTTGTTTACCGTGAATCGTTACGAGGGTATTGCCCATGAATCGTTTTCATTCAAAATCATTTTACGATCTCCGTGATATAATCATCTATCATTTTACGTTTCTGTGATATTTATTTAATGTTGTCTTCTTGACGACAATATTTTCACTCTCGACTCGATTTGTCAATATTACAGTCTTCTTTACTGATCACCTCCACATATTTTTGTTAGCACGATTAGTAGGGGTGTAGCAAGAGGACAAACATACTTTTAACAATTAACGTTGTGTTTCATATTTTTCAAGTGGAATCATCATAATTTATTTCCCGTGAAATGTGATAAGAAAAAAGTTGTTATCGTGAAAAGTGATTAGATCTCTATCTCATCTCTGTGTGTCAGTTAATGTTTATAAACAGACGACACCCAGAGATACCGGAAGTAGCTTGCACGAGACGCACAATTATGAATTTGTTGTGCACGAGACGCCTCTAATATGAGTTATTAGACTGGGGTGAAATTATGACTAGCTTTCTTCCGGTCGTTACACACATGAAAAAACTATCATATTAATGCTAAGTGTATGGTAAATATAGATTAAAACATGTCCTTTTCCATATTGACCATGGCATCATCCCTCCATAAATATCAGCCCTCGGCTATTGTCTCGGGATGATATTATGCTATAATCTGTTTATCAGATATTTAAACATTACTGAAATAAATTAAAAACTAAAGGAAGAATTTATACTTACATTTTCTCATTGCTTTTATAAATTAGTGTACATATATACTTGAATAATATAAAGTATAAAGTTCAAGATTATGATTTTTAGTACGTCACGATAACTGATGGTCACGTGACAATTTTTCAAATCTCCCTATATATCCAGGGGTTAAATATGGGCTTGCAGTTGTATAGTTTTAAGTCAGGACTCTTTCTACAGTATTTTAACCAAGGGGGTTTAATTTTGAAGGAGTTTTGTATTAATAGCATTGGCTAATATAATGGTATTCAGATAATAATTTTTTGTTTTTTTAGTTTGCAATTGTCTTTGTATTTTATTTAATATACCACAGATAAAACTAGAAATACTATTACTTTCATTGATCTATAATGCATATTCACTAAGAGAGTCCTTGGTGGTTGACAAGTCTAGGTACAAGTCTAGGTACATGTATGTGTAATAAGCTTGCATGAAGTACAGTTAATTACATATCACATGGTTCTTCTATTTGCTCCCACTTTTGTTGCCAGTCTTTTCTTTATTTTAGGTCTGAGTTGTAGTCCGATAGTCATTTACCAACATTGTCAACCCACAATGAACTGATCCAATTCATTTCTAGTTTGATAATGATAACAAGGCACTAACCATTTGATTTTTTGGGAGCAGGTGGGGTTGTGGAAAATAGATTATATATTTGAAGTCCCGAAAACAATGAGGAGCGAGAATCCCCTCTCCCCCCAAACAAAACAAAGTCTTAGTTCTTGAATAGGGACGGAAGATGACCACTCAGTAATCAGTCAGTAAACAAGAAACCGAGATATCCAAAGACATATACGACAATATTGGCTGATAAATAGGACGGCACACGTAAACATCACTCAGCAATACACTGAAAACTAAATAAGATATGAATAACACAAACCCCTTTTGAAAACCAGTTGAATCGCAGTATTTATGATTTTGATTAATCCTCATCATCTCAAAATGTACTTACACTCAGTAAAATTGAAAAAAAGAAATATATAAATAGTCAATTTAATTATCAATTTGATTTACACACATTTAATAATAGGTGTTTGGACGTTTGTCAGGTATGCACAAGATTGAAATACGTCGTCTGCAACCATTTGATGACAGAGTGGCTCAATATGAATGCGAACTTCAGCAGTACTCCTGGTGCTCTCACTTGGCAACTGAAACTTTCCATTTCTAAAAGGTGGATGGCTTAAATAATCTCCTCTCATTTCAACTTCATCCCTGATTTCAAAATCACACTCAGCCATGACAATGTCAGCATACTGCATTAAATTTAGAAAGCCAATATCTTTAACAATACATTTGTTAGATACTGCACCACTGTACCACTGACACACATATGGAAAGGTTCAGTCTGGTGTTTTTCCAACTAGAGACCGATATATCTGTCTGTGCTAATATGAGGTAAAAGTTTCCCTTTTGGGCTTGAAGCGCTGATGGTTTCTGGGTAAACGTTTTGGTACAGTCCAATATAACTCTTGTGCGAGGGAATTTATGGAATGATTCACTCATTTGTCGCTATACTTTCTCAGCTGACGTATAAGGAAAAAGAAGTTTCAATTCCAGACCCAGTAAGTATTGAATAATGTGGTGACATTCGCATGACATGTTAAATCTATTAGCTTAAAAGTCCAAAGCTTAAGACGAACCAAGACAGCAACAAATTCATTTCCCAATGTGCTCTCCCTGGATCCTTGGTCTGTGTCTGTCGCACTGATGCATCATTACCTTGCCAGTATATCATATGTTTCACTTCCGGTTTTAGATATTCGAATAATGCTTTGAAAGTAGAAACATTTGGTAATTCGGTATAGAATCTTGTGTTTTCATCTGAAGAAAGGTTTGTTGTTTCAAGTGTTGGTTTTCTGATGTCAGAATTTTGACTTTTAATTTCAAGTCATTGACAAGCCTTATTGTTGTCGCACGTATATGTTGGTTACGTTGGTCTTGTTGCTAGAGAAAGTATCAACCTGTACACCAACAGATCTCTGAGATAAAATGTCCGAAATGACTTATCATCAACTGTAATTTCGATATCAGTTGTTTGTGTTGAGAATGACGATGGATGTGGACAAGTAAACTGTTTTGAGATGTAAAATCTGAAAAGGCAGCATTTGGTGTCACCTACTAATTGTGGTTTCACAGTCACTTTCGGAGGATATGTCAACTTCTGACTGAACATCATTGATATCAATTGGAAAATGTAAACGACCTGTCCGCTTGATTGTTTTCCTTTTATTTGAGCAATTAATTACACAACAATGGTCCTGGCCACCCATATTTACCTCACATGTTCATCGATTTAAATCTCGTTTGTCCTTGTACTTGCTCACAGGTAAATTTACGCGTCACTACACGTTACGTATAGGAGAATGTCCGAGTAACTCTCCATTCCTTAAAAATAATGGAGAACCCATTGTAGTTTATTAATTTTATTAATTATTAATCTTGTAACAAAAAAATTTAAATAAATTGTTTGTTATTCAATTTTGCAATTTTAAACAGATTGAGGTTTTTGACCTTTAAAATCTAGCTCCGCCCCTATCCACATTGTTCATAACTCTCCATTCCTTAAAAATAATGGAGAGTTTTGACAATAGATTTACATCACAGGTGGATTTTAACTCCTTAAAAATAATGGAGAGTTTTGACAATAGATTTACATCACAGGTGGATTTTAACTCCTTAAAAATAATGGAGAGTTTTGACAATAGATTTACATGACAGGTGGGTTTTAACTCCACTTAAAGAAAATCCACCTGTCATGTAAATCTATTGTCAAAACTCTCCATTATTTTCCGTTAAAATCCACCTGTCATGTAAATCTATTGTCAAAACTCTCCATTATTTTTAAGGAATGGAGAGTTATGTTCTCTTTGTACTTTTAAGGTCCCACAAGGGGCAAACAATTTAATACTTTGTACTTTAGATACTATACACAGACTTTTTTTTGTTGCAAGATTAATAATTAATAAAATTAATAAAGTACAATGGGTGGATTTTAAGTTGGAGAATGTCCTCGTATCTCTCCATTCCTTAAAAAACAATGGGCCTCCATTATTTCTAAGGAATGGAGAGTTACTTGGACATTGTCCTATGCATAATACATTTCTCTGATGTCACACTATTGTTCGAACAGTGTATTATTTTTAAGAATCTACAGTTGATTCTTTTGTTCTTGAATATATGAACTTTAACCTTTTACTGTTTTAGGCTTAAAACGTCATATACATAATTTGGGACTTTTGGGTACCGAACCACTGATGGGTTTTTTAAAGTCTACTTTGACTTTCTAAACTTCCATCTAACCACTCGGCTACGGTGACCACACTACTAAACTCTATAATTAGTAAATATGAATCTTGATAGTAAGCTTTGTTAAAAAACTATTTGTTTAAAAAAGCAATTGATCAATATATACAAGACATGATACAAGTATTTCAGATATGGCATAATTTATGTTCAGAACTGACGAGTATGTGAACTTTTAAAATGTAGTCTCGCGATAAAAAAAAACAACTATCGAACCGACCACAAGTAATAACAAATCAGACAGACCACAGGTGAACATTTGGGACATTTGAAAGACCTTGAAATATCTAAATATAAACGATTCTTTTCACTTGAAAGACCTTCAAATGCCTAAATATAAACGAGAATCGAAAACACGAATGTCGATAAAATTTTGTTGTTTAATTTTTGTTAATTGTGACTTATTTAGCTTTTTGAACATTAAAAAGGTATTAAAATATAAAATGAAAACACTGTTGCAAATCTATGGCAATGTATTATGTAAGAGAATACACCCCAACTTGTAGATTCTTAAAAATAATCAACTCGACCCTTACGGGTCTCATTGATTATTTTTAAGAATTTACAGTTGGGGTGTATTCTCCATTACTAAAATGAACTGTCTTTGCTATTCGCGAGATTAATGGTGAGCGATAGCTATTATAAACAGATGCACTTATTATTGAAAATAGAGCATTAGCTAATTTTTTTAAACTGTTAAAAAATAGTAGTCCGCATAGTGGTCATCAAATGGTATATGGAGTTACCAGGGGCGGATCCAGGGGGGGGGCGCCCCCCCCCTAAAATTGGAAAAAATAAGATTTATTGGCGTAAAATCGTGATTTTTCACACGAAATACCCCAACAATTTTTTAAAGTGCGCTCCCCTCTAACTTGAAATCCTAGATCCGCCCCTGGTTACAACCAGTGTCTATCATTATTAAGATATATTAGTTCGATTACTAACCATTTGAGGTGGACTCAACTTCTGGTGGACATTTTATTTATTTTGTTGTGCTTCACTGTGTATTATGGTTTCCACCAGTAATTAAAAAACATAAAGGACAGTTTAAATATTGTCATACATCAATAATCCTAATCATCCTTACAAATAGTTTGTCATACTTCAATAATCCTAATCATCCTTACAAATAGTTTGTCATACTTCAATAATAATCCTAATCATCCTTACAAATAGTTTGTCATACATCAATAATCCTAATCATCCTTACAAATAGTTTGTCATACTTCAATAATCCTAATCATCCTTACAAATAGTTTGTCATACTTCAATAATCCTAATCATCCTTACAAATAGTTTGTCATACATCAATAATCCTAATCATCCTTACAAATAGTTTGTCATACTTCAATAATCCTAATCATCCTTACAAATAGTTTGTCATACATCAATAATCCTAATCATCCTTACAAATAGTTTGTCATACTTCAATAATCCTAATCATCCTTACAAATAGTTTGTCATACTTCAATAATCCTAATCATCCTTACAAATAGTTTGTCATACTTCAATAATCCTAATCATCCTTACAAATAGTTTGTCATACATCAATAATCCTAATCATCCTTACAAATAGTTTGTCATACTTCAATAATCCTAATCATCCTTACAAATAGTTTGTCATACATCAATAATCCTAATCATCCTTACAAATAGTTTGTCATACTTCAATAATCCTAATCATCCTTACAAATAGTTTGTCATACTTCAATAATCCTAATCATCCTTACAAATAGTTTGTCATACTTCAATAATCCTAATCATCCTTACAAATAGTTTGTCATACTTCAATAATCCTAATCATCCTTACAACTAGTTTGTCATACTTCAATAATCCTAATCATCCTTACAACTAGTTTGTCATACTTCAATAATCCTAATCATCCTTACAAATAGTTTGTCATACTTCAATAATCCTAATCATCCTTACAACTAGTTTGTCATACTTCAATAATCCTAATCATCCTTACCAATAGTTTGTCAATGTTTAGCATCATAAACAGAGTAAGCAGAGATTGTTCTTTACCACCAAATGATCATTTTACAGCTATATCATAGCGAGAAAAAGCTACAGTCGATGCAATGATGATGATGTCCACTTTGTACTAGACTAACACGATAACCTGGATGTTAATACAACAATCACTTCACAGACACACTATGCCGATTCCTAGCCAACCAGTCTTTGCTCTTTCTCCCTAATGTTTCCTACTTAACGGAGAAGCAGCACATATCAAATTTATATTCATTGGTTTGACCCGACCGGGTGTCGAACCCACGACCGGGTGTTGAACTCACGACCGGGTGTTGAACCCACGACCGGGTGTCGAACCCACGACCTGGTGTTGAACCCACGACTTATCGTAATCTAGACGAACATGCTAACTTTTACACCACCAATGCGGTACACTAAGCATTTATTTTGATATCTATAAAATGCTTACCCAGCAAAGTTGTCATAAATGCAGCAAATGCAATAGCTATTCCTTTATCTTTTTCTTTAACAGCTCTAAATACAAAAATATACAAAATATTTAACTATTATATAGTGTTACTTGTACAATGTTCTCGCGAGTTTTTTTTGTAAAACTAATGGAAATAATCTTGTGCTATATATACAATTCGGACAAAAATAATTTCATAGAATTTACAATTACATTTCATCTTTGCCATAATGAAATGGTGTACAGAAATAGTTTCTTTGCTATGAGTAACATCTACACTAATGGCTGGTCAGAACGAATCAAACGCATGAAATTCACTAAGGATGAAAGGTAAATGAGTATTTCATGTCTTGATCAAGTCACGTTCCGTATACGTGAAAGACAACCTGCAGCATTTCGTAATAAGCAACAATTTGTGAGGTGTTGTCTGGTTGTTGGTGGTCGTGGTCGGGTGCAAGAGGGCATGATCTGACCATATCCATGCCGTTCTTTCTTTGAGGTAATCAAAACATCATTCCATAACTCCATTCAACTGTCACATGTTATCGATATGTCTATGTAAAGATGGAGGATACCCAAGGGGTAATCAGAAGCCGTAAATCGAAAAGGGACAGACAATGCAAAGGCCAAGAGAAAATGGACAAAAGAACAAACAACGATCTACAAAGTATTACACCGAACGCTAATTCGGGTGTCATTTCCATGGATATACAAATATTGCTTAATATAAACTTAGTCTATAGTTAATATATCCAGGCTAACTAGAATATTCGTTTATTTCGTAGTAAAACCCCTTCGACTTCGCGACAGCGAGGTTCAATTCGTAATTACTTAGAATAATAACATCCATGGTATTGTTTTCACATACTATGTAACACATCCAGTACCCCTCATGACCACATAAAACATATTATATGCCAATATATATACAATATACGTACATTGTCGGTAAATATAAAATTTATTTGTACGAGCTTTAGAAACAGGCAGAATAGCGAGCCTTTGGCGAGCTTTTCAGGCCTGTTTCGCAGCGAGTACAAATGAATTTCATATTTAACGACAATGTACGTATTTTGTGTTTATCCTGCAATGTCAAAAAAGTCGGAAAACTTGTCAGATTTAGACAAAAAGGACAGAAACAAGCGTCATTCCTCGCCTTTCATAAATGTTGTCAAGGGTGTTTTCTTCGTGGTCCGTGTTACATTAGTACCAGTTTCATACTTGTCTGCGCCCTCCGCTGTACATAGCTACAGGGTACCAGGAAAGTTTATTCGTAGGCTGAAAAGTTTATTCGTATAGTACGAATAAAGCAAAAATGTATTCGCATAGCATATTTGTACAGCAAATGTACTGATTGCAGGATAAAATTATAATTATAGCTTACAAGGATCTTATCAAAAAGAGTATTTCGAATCCTTGTAGTTCAAGCCCGATACCACTTCAAGTGTTTTGTTTAAATGCAGTGTTTTCATTTAAACAATCAATGGATGTATTTTAAAGTACAGTGTAGCAATCCGTTTTATTTTCTATTGTTGTATCCCATTTATTCCGTATTGTGGTCGTTGACGCGATCGCATGGTAGTTTCTTCAACATCTACTTACGCAATCGCTGCCTATCACCTGTAAAATTGTAAGATGCCAGGTGAACTCGATGTAACTTTATGTGATGAGGTTTGTCAGTGTCATAGTCTTAACTCTATTACGAAGATATATGTTTGAAAATGATAGATATGCATTATCTAATACATAATAAAATAAAAAACAGAAAATACCACACTGTCAGTACATTTCCAAAATCCAATACAAAAATCGCAGAAAGAGGAAAAATCGATACAAGTAGTCCATGCATGACCTCTCACTTAAATATGAATGCTGATCAAAATCTTCATGTATATAAACTTTACCCATAGGCACTTGTTTCATTCAATAAATATATGCCCCCTCAACTTCCTTAGTAAGGAAGAGGAGGGGGCAGATATTTTTTGAATGAAACAAGTGCCTGTGACTTTACCGTATCGTGAAAATCAATCCGGGCATAATTGTTGTAGATTCTATTAATCCAAACACCACTGATATAACCATATATGGTATTAACATAGGGCAATTTGATGGACACAATCCAGGTATAGCCGTCCCTGTTGCACTGATACATGTGCAGTTTCCAAACCCCTGCAAATGAAAATAATATGATTCTGTACTTTAATAACCAATAATATATTCATTTATGTAGTTGTAAAAAATATAAATATGGTCCCAAGACATTCGAATGAGTGACAATATGCACGAAGACAACATTTGACATTATATCAGCATTTTACTTTTCTGTTACCTCACTCCATACGAATGTAGTAACATATGATATGTTATTGATTGTCAACACGATTAGAGTAAATTAGAATGTGAGGGTACAATTCAAGACATAGTAATCCGGGTACACAATAGAGCACAAGTTACAAAGAGTATGAACGGATAGCTTTGGATTGTATTAGATATGATCATTATGTGGCACAGAAGGCCATAAACAGTAACATAGTACATATTTCCATTGTTAATGTCACGGAATTTGCGGTTGTCTCCCTCTGTTCAACATGGTCTTGTCAGAATTCCATTAAGCTCCGAATAAAATGAATAGCTAGTAAGAAACTGATAAAACATTCGATCGGTGTTTTCATCCAAATCAATCAGCTGCTAGAGAGAAGCTGAGGAAAGCGACATCTACAGTACTGTTCCGTGAGATAAAATGTCAGGATGTTGTGTACGGTCTCAAAATAGCGTTATATCCGCATGTTATTACCTCTAACGTTTTACTGTAGCACCCAGCATGGCATGGCGAGTAATAGTTCTGATTATCTGACCCACAAACTGGAAAATATTTTTCTGCGTTACAGTAACAATCCGTACTACATAGTTCTGACGAATTGCCCGCTTTCCTGAAATATTTATTTTTAAATCTTAAAATAACGCAATATATTGCTAATAAAGAGAAATACAACTTGGATGCTACATGTAAAAGTGTGTGTATGTTGTGACATTGAGTGAGTGACTGTTGTTTAACGGGTAATGGGTAATTGTGTAGCTATATATAATGTCGAGAACAAGTTACATTCGATGAGATCATGCTGAGGTCCGTTTTGTACTAGACCAACACGATTAGTTGGATTTTTATAGTGCTATCTAACGGGAACAACAGTCCACAGGTAGACATGTCATTACATTTGGACATATTATCCTGATTCTGAGCCAACCAGTCTGCTCTTACACCTTAATGTTGCGTGCTTAGAGGAGAAGCAACAAATACCAATATTATAGTATTTGGTGTGACCCGACTGGGGCTCAAAACCAGGATATACTGCTCTAGATGCATGCACGCTGAACATTGTATTAGGGAATTATTGTAAACATTATAAGAGTCTTCAATATTAGTGTGTGGGGGGGGGGGGGGGGGGGGGGGCGGGCGGGCGGGTGTGCGTGCGTGTGTTCATGCGTGCGTGTGTGTGTGCTAAATTATACGATTACCCTAGATTAAAACCAAATGTTATTTTTGTCAAACTACATTGAACTTTTGGCCAAATCTTTCTACGTAGTTAATGATGTAAATGTAGAAAGTTTAGTACGCACGGTGCGTTCCTGGAATTACCTTCATCAGGTACACTGATAAGACAAACAACTAGAAATCCAAATAATGTTTAAAATCCTTGGTAAAAAAAGAAAACCAAAAGTCCTAAACAAGATAGCCTAGATTATATTAATGCTTGTAATTTGTGTGATATGTAAACTAAAAAGGGGCATCGAGCCCGCGATCGAATAATGGTTCATTTTAAATATAACTATGTAATCGTTTCTTAAATTGTAAGTTTGATTCCAACCCTTGGGTAGGTGCGCTCAACACAACATATTGGTGGTTTTCCAAAGCACTCTGGTTTACCCTACTAATAAACTAGACAGACACAATATAACCGAAATATTGTTGAGGTCAAACACCAAGAGCCTTACCCACCATCATTGCTAAAAATGTAAATGATAGTTTGATCGATTTCTGTCACGTCACGATAAGCATGCGGTATATCAGCGTGCACTATTCAATGCATGTGTACAAGTAAGCGACTCATCAAGATGAACGGATGAAACCAATAGTACGTTATCATTAGACATCTTCCTACAGTTAGAAACCTATTGTCATTAGACATCTTCCTACAGTTAGAAACCTATTGTCATTAGACATCTTCCTACAGTTAGAAACCTATTGTCATTAGACATCTTCCTACAGTTAGAAACCTATTATCATTAGACATCTTCCTACAGTTAGAAACCTATTGTCATTAGACATCTTCCTACAGTTAGAAACCTATTGTCATTTGAAAGGAAAGTTACGAAAACACAATTCCTACACGCACAAGAAACAGCGAGTTAGAATATGGGGAAAGTTAAATGTTTGTTTAATTGAGGTAGGGTTTAATTGGTCAAATATGGATACATGGGATAGTCGCACTTCCGCCTTTGAGGTGTAGTATTCTTATCATTGAATAAGTTACTGGAACTGTGAAACAAAGAACAACAATAAAAACATTGTTCTTCAACTTTCTATTTTACCATAGTTTCTGATGAATATCCTTTAATATTTACATACATGCATACCCTCTAGTGTAATAACTAGATGAAAGAGTACACTTACGAACAACAGAAAATTATAAGTACAAATTTAACACGTTTGTGGCTAATAGATTTAACCTTGAAGCATCTTCAATTTTATAATATTAGAGAAAAATAAAAAAAATAATATGACCGATACATTACTTGTTATAACCGATTATTTCTTCAGTTTGACAGCCAATCATCATCGACAGCGCAAGATAAATCATAGAAATGAATGAAATCACTACGATGAGTCTACCGCAGCTAAGTGGACTCAGTTTCTTTTTTGATGTTAAATAGCCACCAACAAATGTCCCAACTGACACCGGTACTACTCGCAAAACACCTTAAAGATATAAATATATATGTACAGTGAAACCATAATCCTATTTTAACAGTCCACCAAATTCAGTAGCAGATCAAATCATATTAATGATAAGTCGGTTATTCTAATCATAGTAATGTTAGGTTGGCTATTTTAAACATAGTAATGCTAAGTTGGCTAATCTAATCATAGCAATGTTAAGTCAGCTATTCTAATCATAGTAATGTTAATCTGCTACTCTTATAATAGTAATGTTGAGTCGGCTACTCTTATCATAGTAATGTTAATTCTGCTATTCTAATCATAGTAATGTTAATTCTGCTATTCTAATCATAGTAATGCTAAGTCTGCTTTTCAGATCATAGTAATGCTCAGCCCGCTACTCTAATCATAGTAATGTTAACTCGTCTATTCTAATCATAGTAATGTTAATTTGACTATTCTAATCATAGTAATGTTAAGTTGGCTATTCTAATCATAGTAATGTTAAGTTAGATATTCTAATCATAGCAATGCGAAGTCTGCTACACTAATCATAGTAATGCTAAGTCTGCTATTCTAATCATAGTAATGTTAAGTCAGCTATTCTAATCATATTAATGTTAAGTCTGCTATTATAAACATAGTAATGCTAAGTTGGCTACTCTTATTATAGTAATGTTGAGTCGGATACTCTAATCATACTAATGTTTAGTTGGCTACTCTTATCATACTAATGTTAATTCTGCTATTCTAATCATAGTAATGTTAAGTTGGCTATTTTAATGATAGTAATGTTAAATCGTCTATTCTAATCATAGTAATGTTGAGTCGGCTATTCTAATCATAGTAATGTTTAGTTGGCTACTCTTATCATACTGATGTTAATTCTGCTATTCTAATCATAGTAATGTTAAGTTGGCTATTATAATCATAGTAATGTTAAGTTGGCTATTCTAATCATAGTAATGTTAAATCGTCTATTCTAATCACAGTAATGTTAAGTTAGCTATTCTAATCATAGTAATGTTAAGTCGGTTATTATAATCATAGTAATGTTAAGTCGGCTATTCTAATCATAGTAATGCAAAGTTGGCTATTCTAATCATATTAATGTTAAGTTGGCTATTTTAATCATTGTAATTTTAAGTTTGTTATTCTAATCATAGTAATGTTAAGTCGGCTATTCTAATCATAGTAATGTTAAGTTGGCTATTCTAATCATAGTAATGTTAAATCGTCTATTCTAATCATATTAATGTTAAGTTGGCTATTCTAATCATAGCAATGCTAAGCCTGCTACACTAATCATAGCAATGTTAATCTGCTACTCTAATCATAGTAATGTTAAATTGGCTATTCTAATCATAGTAATGTTAAGTCGGCTAATCTAATCATAGTAATATTAAGTCGGCTATTCTAATCATAGTAATGTTGAATTGGCTATTCTAATCATATTAATGTTATGTTGGCTATTCTAATCATAGTAATGTTAAGTTGGCTATTCTAATCATAGTAATGTTAAGTCGGCTACTCTAATCATAATAATGTTAAGCTGGCTATTCTAATTATTGTAATATTAAATTGGCTATTCTAATCATAGTAATGTTAAGTTTGCTATTTTAATCATAGCAATGTTAAGGCTGGTACTCTACACCGATAGCAAGGTGTAGAAGTTAAAATGAACGGACTTGTGAAACCCCGGTCATTGTGTGGATGATAAAATGAACGAACTGGTGAAACCCCGGTGATTGTGTGGATGCTAAAATGAGCGAACTGGTGAAATCCCTGTCATTGTGTGCATGTCAAAGTGAACGAACTCGCGAAACCCCGGCTATTTTGTGGATGTTAAAATGAACGAACTGGTGAAACCCGGTGATTGGGTGGATTTCTAAAATGAACGAACTAGTGAAACCCCGGTGATTGTGTGGATGTTAAAATGAACAAACTAGTGAAACCCCGGTCATTGTGTGGATGATAAAATGAACGAACTGGTGAAACTCCGGTCATTCTTGTGGATGCTAAAAATAAAACGGACGGGTGAAACCTCGAGCATTGTGTGGATGTTAAAATGAACGAAATGGTGAAACCCCGGTCATTGTTGTGGATGTTAAAATGATCGAACTGGTGAAACCTCGGTCATTGTTGTGGACGTTAAAATGAACGAACTGATGAAACCCCGGACATTGTTGTGGATGCTAAAATGAACGGACTTGTGAAACCCCGGTGATTGTTGTGAATGTTAAAATGAACGAACTGGTGAAGCCCCGGTCATTGTGTGAATGTTAAAATAAATAGACTTGTGAAACCCCGGTGATTGTTGTGAATGTTAAAATGAACGAACTGGTGAAACCCCGGTCAATGTGCGAATGCTAAAATGAACGAACTGGTGAAACCCCGGTCATTGTGCAGATGTTAAAACGAATGGACTTGTGAAACCTCGGTCGTTGTGTGGATGTTAAAATGAACGAACTGGTGAAACCTCGGTCATTGTGTGGATGTTAAAATAAACGAACTGGTGAAACCTCGGTCATTGTGTGGATGTTAAAATGAACGAACGGGTGAAACCCCAGTCATTGCTGTGGATGTTAAAATGAACCAACTGGTGAAATCCCTGTCATTGTGTGGATGTTGACGTGAACAAACAGGTGAAACCCCCGTCATTGTGTGGATTTTAAGATGAACGAACTGGTGAAACCCCGGTCATTGTTGTGGATGCTAAAATGAACGGACTGGTGAAACCCTAGTCATTGAGTGGATGTTAAAATGAACGGACTTGTGAAACCCCGGTCATTGTGTGGATATTAAAATGAACGGACTTGTGAAACCCCGGTTATTGTTGTGTATGTTAAAAATGAACGAACTGGTGAAACCCCGGTCATTGTGTGGATGATAAAATGAACGAACTGGTGAAACTCCAGTCATTGCTGTGGATGTTAAAATGAACCAACTGGTGAAATCCCTGTCATTGTGTGGATGTTGACGTGAATAAACAGGTGAAACCCCCGTCATTGTGTGGATTTTAAGATGAACGAACTGGTGAAACCCCGGTCATTGTTGTGGATGCTAAAATGAACGAACTGGTGAAACCCCAGTCATTGAGTGGATGCTAAAATGAACGGACTTGTGAAACCCCGGTCATTGTGTGGATATTAAAATGAACGGACTTGTGAAACCCAGGTTATTGTTGTGTATGTTAAAAATGAACGAACTGGTGAAACCCCGGTCATTGTGTGGATGTTAAAATGAAAGAACTGATGACACCCTGGGCATTGTTGTGGATGCTAAAAATGAACGGACGGGTGAAACCCTGGTCATTGTGTGGATGTTAAAGTGAATGAACTGGTGAAACCCCGGTGATTGTATGGATGTTAAAATGAGCGAAATGGTGAAATCCCGGCCATTGTATGGATGTTAAAGTGAACGAACTTGTGAAACACTGGTCATTGTGTGGATGTTGAAATGAACGAACTGGTAAAACCCCGGTGATTGTGTGGATGTTAAAATGGACGAACTGGTGAAACCCCGGTTATTGTTGTTGATGTTAAAATGAACGAACTGATGAAACGTCGGTCATTGTTGTGGATGTTAAAATGCACGAAATGGTGAAACCCCGGCCATTGTTGTGGATGCTAAAAATGAACGCACGGATGAAACCTCTGGCAGTGTGTGGATGTTAAAATGAACTGAGTTGTGAAACCCCTGTCATTGTTATGGATGTTAAAATGAACGAACTGGTGAAACCCCGGTCATTGTGTGGATGCTAAAATGAACGGACTTGTCAATTCCCTGTCATTGTGTGGATGTTAAAGTGAACGAACTGGTGAAACCCCGATGATTGTGTGGATGTTAAAATGAACGAACTGGTGAAACCCTGGTTATTGTTGTGGATGTTAAAATGAACGGACTTGTGAAGCACCGGTCATTGTGTGGATGTTAAAATGAACGAACTGGTGAAACCCCGGTCATTGTTGTGGATGCTAAAATGAACGAACTGGTGAAACCCCGTTCATTGTGTGGATTTTAAAATGAACGAACTGGTGAAAACCTGGTCATTGTGTGGATGTTAAAATGAACGGACTTGTGAAACCTCGATCATTGTGTGGATGTTAAAATGAACTGAGTTGTGAAACCCCGGTCATTGTGTGGATGTTAAAATGAACGGACTTGTGAATCCTCGGTCATTGTTGTGGATGTTAAAATGAACGGATTTGTGAAGCCCCGGTGATTGTGTGGATGTTAAAATGAACGGAGTTGTGAATCCCCGGTGATTGTGTGGATGTTAAAATGAACGGACGGGTGAAACCCTGTGTATTGTGCGGATGTTCAGAAGTCCAATACTGTAATTCATTATATATATATACCTATCAATAAATTAGATTTCCATGCCGGTAGTGTAAATTGTGCTTCAATGTATTTAGGGCCAAATACTATACCACCACTGACTGTAATCAGTAAAATACATCTCCCAAATACTATTACAACATACAGCTTGTTCCTGAACAATCCAATGATTGATTTGAGAAAATCTGAAATGAAATCAAAACTTAAGTGTTCTGTGACAGATAAAATATAATAATCTATGGAATTCATAGATAATGTATTTTACTGCGATTTCTTTATTTTGGATCCGTATTAAAATAATTAATTTGAGTGAAGGCGAGAGGTAGTTGTTCGTTTCGTTGATATTGGTTAAATTGTTGCCCATCACTATTTAAACTTTCTTTTCATAATCTAATCGACTTGCTCCGTTATTTGTATGAGGCAGAATCCATATTAAACTTGAAATAAAGGATAACACAAATGCCTCATACCTTATGGTAATAACGATGGGGAAGGTTAAGAACCAAATTCTACGATTTATAAAAAGATAATTTAACTGTATATTTTTGAAGCAACATTCGAACAGGACTTGCATACGAAATACAATGTAAATACCTCTAGTTGATTCGATATTCTAGAGCTTGTGTTTCCTATGAGGATTGTCGTGATTGAGAGTTGCTGCTATCAAGAATACTACTGAGCCCAGGGTTACCAGTGGTAAAGTTAAAGTCATCACTTCGAACGTTATACGGTTACCTTCATAATTTGTTGAACAGTTATGATATATCTGTGTCACACATGACTACGTATATACTCCGTTTGTCGCAATCATCTTCCCGTCATTCTGTCTTCTTTTATTACTCATCACTGAATATAACTTATCATCGGAAGGGTAACGAGACTAGTGATTTCACCCCGGTTTGTATCTCGTGTGGTTCAAATTTAAATGTTTTGTGTAGCGTTTTGTTAGTCTTTTTTATTTTTATTTTGGCCTTTGTCTGCTCCTGGATTCACTGCTTCTGATTACTCAATTAGCAACCTCAAGAATGTTTTTTGAAAAAGTCTCGCTTCTTTTGGTTGTTGGTGTAGATTTATAAATAAACATATGATTATCTAATAAATTGTAGTCAACAATTCGATTACCTCCCATTACTTTTACAGGTCTCTCATTCTTTAGGCTTGAGCTTTGTAGCTTCGGTTTCTCTCGAAATTTTCTCGGAAAACACATAACAGGTAGGGCTGAAACAACACTACCGATTCCAAACATTAGAAATCCGACCCACCATGCGCCAATCCATCTTGGATCACGTGGTGAAATATTCACATCTAAAATATAGCCAACATTTATTGTTAATGTAACGCATCGCTGGCGCAATGGATTAGCGTGCTATTCGCTTCGAATGCGATAGATCGTGGGTTCGGGTCCGGTCGGCTCAAACCGATGACTATAAATTGGTATTTGTTTCTTCTCTGCACAGCACGCAGCATTAAGGGCTAAGAACAAAGACGGGTTGTCTCGGAATCAGAATAATGTGTCCGAGTAGTGCGACATGTTTGTTAAACTGTGTGCCGTGGATGCAGCCATTCTGGATTGTCTATTCATATTAAAACAAATTCACTTTGTATGTGATGGTCAGCTTTGAATTGGTTTGTATCCTGCCTAAGTGGCCATCTTGGATCGAGATAATTGTGTGTACTTTCCCACTATCATATAGCTACTTGTGTAATAAATCACTAATTTTATAAGTGGATTGAAACACTGCTTTGAAATATGGAAATTACATGTTCAATATGGCGTTATGTAGAACAACGATTTTCCAGCCATGTATTTGATGTTGATGGACATTTGTACTTGTTAAATAGATTGCTTTAGATTAATACATCTAAATTTTGTATACTGTAGAAAATGTGATACTGTCTATTTTCTTGGGATTTTGATATATTGTGAGTTCCGTTGTAATGGTATTTTCCCATTTATTTTCATGGTCGGATTAGGGCCTTGTAGACCCTAATCACTACTTTGCCATTTTTTAGTGAAACATAATTTTTTTACATTTGTTTTAAAAAGCATGATGGCAAGTATATCTTTGAATTATTGATCACCAATGGCATAGGTTCTGCATGGATCAGACCACAGTCATACGAAAATGCCAGCAACATGAGCGTTATTCTGGTGTTCAAGCAAGGTTTTAAACAAATCAGCTGCACACTTTCTGAACTCGGCTCCGCTGCTGCTGCAATCTATATACAATTTCTTGTCTGCTTCACTCCAAAAGTGGGATGTCTAAACTGGATGTCTAAAAAGAAATGATCATATTGTCCAGAGCCTATCAGAAACACGGTAGTCTGCATGAAGGGATACCGTGAATATGCAGAAATCAGACAGAGAGCCTGATCGTTGTTGCTGAGATAATTTGACAATCTCTTGCAGCTGTTCTGACGTATGAATAAATTGCACCAACTTCAGACAACATCCGCGAACAAACAAACGATCAGGACATAGATAGACATATCTGAACAGAGACATTCACTTTAATGTTAAGGGATACGCCACAGACATTCACTTTAATGTTTTAGGCATACGCCCAAACATTCACTTTAATTTTAAGGAATACGCTACAGACATTATCTTTAATGTCTATGGCTACGCTACAGACATTTACTTTAATGTTAAGGGTTACGCCACAGACATTCACTTTAATGTTAAGGGATACGCCCAGACATTCACTTTAATGTTAAGGGATACGCCACAGACATTCACTTTAATGTTTTAGGGATACGCCCAAACATTCACTTTAATTTTAAGGAATACGCTACAGACATTATCTTTAATGTCTATGGCTACGCTACAGACATTTACTTTAATGTTAAGGGTTACGCCACAGACATTCACTTTAATGTTAAGGGATACGCCCAGACATTTACTTTAATGTTAAGGGTTACGCCACAGACATTCACTTTAATGTTAAGGGTTACGCCACAGACATTCACTTTAATGTTAAGGGAAACGCCCAGACATTCACTTTAATTTTAAGGAATACGCTACAGACATTATCTTTAATGTCTATGGATACGCTACAGACATTTACTTTAATGTTAAGGGATACGCCACAGACATTCACTTTAATGTTAAGGGATAAGCCCAGACATTCACTTTAATTTTAAGGAATACGCTACAGACATTATCTTTAATGTCTATGGCTAAGCTACAGACATTTACTTTAATGTTAAGGGATACGCCACAGACATTCGATTTAATGTCTATGGATACGCTACAGGCATTCACTTTAATGTTAAGGGATGCGCCACAGATATTTACACTAATGTTAACCGTTAACGGATACGCTACAGACATTATCTTTAATGTCTATGGATACGCTACAGGCATTCACGTTAATGTGAAGGGATACGCTACAGGCATTCACGTTAATGTTAAGGGATACGCTACAGGCATTCACGTTAATGTTAAGGGATACGCTACAGACATTCACGTTAATGTTAAGGGATACGCTACAGATATTCACTATAATGTTAAGGGATACGCCACAGTTATTCACTTTAATGTTAAGGGATGCGCCACATATATTCACTTTAATGTTAAGGGATACGCCACAGTTATTCACTTTAATGTTAAGGGATGCGCCACATATATTCACTTTAATGTTAAGGGATGCGCCACAGATATTCACTTTAATGTTAAGGGATACGCCACAGTTATTCACTATAATGTTAAGGGATACACCACATATATTCACTTTAATGTTAGGGGATACGCCACATATATTCACTTTAATGTTAGGGGATACGCCACAGATATTCACTTTAATGTTAAGGGATACGCCACATATATTCACTTTAATGTTAAGGGATACGCCACAGATATTCACTTTAATGTTAAGGATACGCCACATATATTCACTTTAATGTTAGGGGATACGCCACAGATATTCACTTTAATGTTAAGGGATATGCCACATATATTCACTTTAATGTTAAGGGATACGCCACAGATATTCACTTTAATGTTAAGGGATACGCCACATATATTCACTTTAATGTTAGGGGATACGCCACAGATATTCACTTTAATGTTAAGGGATACGCCACATATATTCACTTTAATGTTAAGGGATACGCCACAGATATTCACTTTAATGTTAAGAGATGCGCAACAGATATTCACTTTAATGTTAAGGGATGCGCCACAGTTATTCACTATAATGTTAAGGGATACGCCACATATATTCACTTTAATGTTAGGGGATAAGCCACATATATTCACTTTAATGTTAGGGGATACGCCACAGATATTCACTTTAATGTTAAGGGATACGCCACATATATTCACTTTAATGTTAAGGGATACGCCACAAATATTCACTTTAATGTTAAGGGATACGCCACATATATTCACTTTAATGTTAGGGGTTACGCCACAGATATTCACTTTAATGTTAAGGGTTACGCCACATATATTCACTTTAATGTTAAGGGATACGCCACAGATATTCACTTTAATGTTAAGGGATACGCCACATATATTCACTTTAATGTTAGGGGATACGCCACAGATATTCACTTTAATGTTAAGAGATACGCCACAGTTATTCACTATAATGTTAAGGGATACGCCATATATATTCACTTTAATGTTATGGGATACGCCACAGTTATTCACTTTAATGTTAAGAGATGCGCTACAGATATTCACTTTAATGTTAAGGGATACGCCACAGTTATTCACTATAATGTTAAGGGATACGCCACAGATATTCACTTTAATGTTAAGGGATACGCCACAGATATTCACTTTAATGTTAAGGGATACGCCACAGTTATTCACTTTAATGTTAAGGGATACGCCACATATATTCACTTTAATATTAGGGGATACGCCACAGATATTCACTTTAATGTTAGGGGATACGCCACAGATATTCACTTTAATGTTAGGGGATACGCCACAGATATTCACTTTAATGTTAAGGGATGCGCCACATATATTCACTTTAATGTTAAGGGATACGACACAGATATTCACTTTAATGTTAAAGGATACGCTACAGATATTCACTTTAATGTTAAAGGATACGCCACAGATATTCACTTTAATGTTAGGGGTTACGCCACAGATATTCACTTTAATGTTAAGGGATACGCCACAGATATTCACTTTAATGTTAAAGGATACGCCCAGACATTCACTTTAATGTTAAGGGATACACCTAATATATTCACGTTAATGTTAAGGGATACACCAACAGACGTTCACTTTAATGTTAAGGGATACGCCACAGATATTCACTTTAATGTTAGGGGATACGCCACAGTTATTTACTATAATGTTAAAGGATACGCCAAATATATTGACTTTAATGTTAAGGGATACGCCACAGATATTCACTTTAATGTTAAAGGATACGCCACAGATATTCACTATAATGTTAAAGGATACGCCACAGACATTCACGTTAATGTTAAGGGATACTTTAAGACATTCACTTTAATGGTAAGGGATACCCCACTGACATTCACTTTAATGTTAAAGGATACGCCACAGATATTCACTTTAATGTTAAAGGATACTCAAAGACATTCACTTTAATATTAAGGGATACGCCACTGACATTCACTTTAATGTTAAAGGATACGCCAATGGCATTCGCTTTAATATCTATGAATATGCTACAGTCATTCACTTTAATGTTAAGGGATGCGCCACAGATATTATCTTTAGAGTTAAAGGATAAGCCACAGATATTCACGTTAATGTGAAGGGATACACCCAAGCATTCACTTTAATGTTGAGGGATACGTCACTGACATTCACTTTAATGTTAAGGGATACGCCACTGCATTGACTTTAATGCTAAAGGATACGCCCAGACATTCACTTTAATGTAAAGGGATACGCCACTGACATTCACTTTAAGTTAAAGGATACGCCACTGACATTCGCTTTGATGTTAAAGGATACGCCACAGACATTCACTTAAATGTTAAAGGATACGCCACTGACATTCGCTTTGATGTTAAAGGATACGCCCAGACATTCACTTTAATGTAAAGGGATACGCCACTGACACTCACTTTAATGTTAAAGGATACGCCACTGACATTCGCTTTGATGTTAAGGGATCATATGGGATACGCCACAAATATTCCCTTTAATGTTAAGAGATACGCCACAGATATTAACGTTAATGTCTAGATATATATCTATGGATACGCCCAGACATTCACTTTAACCCTTAAATGTCCAGAGAGCCTATTTGTAGGCTTTTCAAACCACCCCTCGAGTGCCAACGGCCTATTTGTAGGCTTTGCGTAAAACGTCATTCATCGTTGACGTCACAGTACATATGACGTCACAAGTTCAATGATAGTGCCGTTTTTAATATATATATATTTTTTTTTTATTCAGAACCTACCCCTTTACAACGGTGGCAAGCATCAACGGGGTACCAATGTTTGCGTCTAATAATCATAAATTATACAACTATATTAAAATGAGTATAAATCATACACGAACATTGAATGTTGTATTGTTATATATATGTACATTGAATTTTTATATGTAACTCTGCCTCTTCGGGGGTCCTTAATTTGAACAATTAAAAAAAAAAAATTATTATTATAACACATTTGAAATCATCAAAGAATAAACATCATTGTCATTGTCATAACATATTATCACAGAAACAATTGTGTCATTCTTCATCAAAACAAAATTATATACAATGTATATTTTTAATTGCACTTAATTATAAGTAAAATATAAGAATGACATATAAAATAAAAGAAGCACAATATTAAGCGAGTTCCTGATCATCGACACATGACTCAATTAAAATAGCTCGCTCTTTCTTCATTTTACATAATAGTTTTTTTACTGAACTGGTCGAGCAAGAAACCAAGCTCACTGTTAAAACTAAGACAAAAGTCGCCGTAGCTTTTGAAAGGACGGTATCTCTGAAAACGCAAGATCCGGATAAAACGATTTTATTACTGTTTCTATTTCTTCGAATAGTTCTTGTCTGATAATGATTGGTACATGCACTGCGCATCAAATCAACTGAACGGCGTAACAAATCATTTAAAGAGAGGTGTAAAGTAATCAAACATCTCTTCAATTCATTTACGGAAAAGTGCATTATTTCCAGTATTATAGTTAGATAGACATGTCGCCCCACTCGGATGCAATATCCTGATTCCGAGCCAACCCGTCTTTGCTCTTTCTCCTTAATGCTACGTGCTTAGTAGAGAAACAACAAACACCAATTTTATAGTCTTTGGTTTGACCCGATCGGGGATCGAACGCACGACCTACCGCATTCGACATTTTAATAACGATTATATGTATATATATATATATATATATACGTCTGAAAATTAAACCAAACAGTGTTAGAATTAGATTTTAGAGCTGTCAAATTTTTGTTCTTCCCTCGACGGGATTTGAACCCACACCATTGTTACACTGCAGCACCATTCGCTTAGCCTTACGTCCAGCGCCCCAGACCACTCGACTACATCCACTCCCTATATATAGAGTACTGTAGGGTCCCTCTGAAATGGCCCCAACTTTCCGTTCGGGATTAGGAGTTATAAACTTGTGTTTAATTTAAAGGTCTAGGCAGGGCCGCCAAGAGAATGTTTGGGCCCCAGGGAAAAAGGAAACTCCAATTCTCCAAATAATGATACTCAAACTAAGTCCACCACGGTGTGTCATAAGGAAGGAATCAGTACAGTAAAAATGAATTGATGAATTGTGATTTAGAAAACAGCTTTCTACTTGTTTATTTGTCTGGACCATTAAATATAATGATCTGGTACATTTATTAATAGATGTATTTTTATAAACTTAAAACAATAGTCAAATTATTTTATCGACAACCAAATATAAAACATATCTTCATTAATTTAATGCCCTAGGCAGCTGAATAAGTACACGTTTTAGTCTAAGTCTACAACATTTTTTTTTGAAAAAGCATAGGGTAAAAACAATTTCAGCAGAAAATGTTGCTCATATAGGATTCCGAGGCGTTTGGAAAAAATTACCAAGGGGAACGAACCCTCGTGCCTCGTTTTACCCACTTGCCTTCATAAGAATATTAATCAGTTTAAAGTTAAACTGAAGTCAATATACCAAAATTTTCATAGAAACTACTGATACCAACAACTATTTTTGGTCAGTTGACTTGTGCGTGTCCGAAATGTCATCCCTTTTTTTTCTTTTTTATCTCTCTCAGTCTCTCTCTCGACATCTTTTGTACCGACCCGCTCAGCATACCTTGATTATAATTTGCATGTTGCAATGTTTGACAATGACAATGTAGTGACTGACGAAGTGAAAATAATAAATAAATAAAAAATAAAGGGTCACCTGAACGTAATTAATTGAGCTTAGCAAAAGTCTGATCATGTCTACTCACCATTATTGAGCCCCTCCTCCTGCAATCCTCGATCTGCTACTCTCAGAGGTAATTCTTAGGAACTTAGCCTGGGACCCCATTTCCTATGTATTTGTCTATAGCAAATCACTTAGGCCTACATATTTCAGAGCCCTTATATACAAATTAGTGGGGCCCTCGATCTGTCAGTGTCAATGGTTGTTCTTAGGGGAGCCCACGCAGTCGGGCTTGGCTCTCATTTGAGTCATTTAATATACATTTACAAGTTGAAAATCACTAAATATATGTACATGGACCCCTAAACTCATGAGCCCCAGGCCGTTGCCCCGGCTGACCCCCCCCCCCCCCCTCTCAGTGGGCCTGGGTCTAGGGTATGTACTTACATATGGTGCTACTGCCAATGCGTAAACCTACTTAAAAGGGTCCACCCGACATAAGCTAAGTTTTCTTCTAACCTTCTGTATTTTGACATATCTAAAAGGATTTATTTTTCATCTAACATTGTAGGGATTCATCTTGTATTTTAGGTACTATCATACATCTTTTTAACTGGATCCTTGAATTAGTGTGATTACACTAGTCCTGTACGGTGCACAACATTGTTATTTCCCGAATTGCTCATTACTTTCGCGCTCGATAAAAAAAAACGCGGACGTGGAAGAAGACATCCTCATTTATGTTTTTTTTTTTTATTAATTCTACTTTGATATTACTTCAGTACTTGTATTAAATGTATGCTTTCAAAGTTCTTAGGTAAGAGTCCCTAAAACGCTTATTTTGTTTAGCTTCCATATTCTACATAGAAAATGTATATTATTTATATCAACAAAATAGATGAATAAAGTTCACTCAATCTATTGTTCAAGCATTATCTGTCGATAATGTTATCAGGCGACACCGGCGAGTTAATCAAGGCAACAGAAATAGACAAGTACGTTTTGGAAAGGGGAAACAGCGAAACTGTATTATCTGTACTACACCAAACATACGTTCTAGAGCAATCACTATATGCTCGAGATGTAATAGAGTGGTTCATGCCATGTGCTTGTATCGGCATTGAACTTTAAGAAACATATTAAACATATTGACAATTCACCGCTTTTGTCAATATATATTTTTTAGATGGATAGATTAACGTGTTGAAAGAACAAAACTTAACGGGTGAAAAAAAACACAGATCACAGGCAATAATTAAACTGTTATATATCTTTTTTGAACTTTCTCATATACATGTATAAGGTTAAAATCCAACACTCATTACTCGGAGCTGGACTAGATAGATACTCATGTCATTGATGTCGATTGTTTCAACTTTACATGTGAATATTTACCATGCTTCCTCCATACTATTTGTTATTTAATGTTAATATATATAACAGAGAGTTATGGTATTTAACGTCACTTTCAACAAAAAGCGTATGTCAAATTTAACATTTATTCTTTAGACGTGTGATAAACACGCATGCATTTTTTTTTAAAATACGGCAGTAATTTTTTGTTTTACATTTTAAGGTCTAAAATATTCTTTACATTACACCCCACAAAGTCTATAAAAAAAAACTGTGTGCTATTTTACTTTAGGTCATGTATTGTGACGTTTTACACTGATAACGTCATGACTTCACGGTAAACAAATTTGACTAAAAATCCCTTGGCACTGATCAGTGAAAAGGGCTTGGCATCCAAGGGGTTAATGTTAATAGATACGCCACTGACATTCACTTTAATGTTAATAGATACGCCACTGACATTCACTTTAATGTTAACATTTACATTAAAGTGAATGTCTGTAGTGTATCCATAGACATTAAAGTGAATGTCAGTAGCGTATCACCTAACATTAAAGTGAATTTCTGTAGCGTATTCATAGACATTAAAGCGAATGTCAGTGGCGTATACATTAACAACATTAAGTGACTGTCTGTGGCGTATCCCTTAACATTAAAGTGAATATCTGTGGCGTATCCCTTAACATTAAAGTGAATGTCTGTAGCGTATCCATAGACATTAAAGTGAATGTCTGGGCGTATCCTTTAATCATTTGAACACCAAGACGAAGATTGCATGTACAACGTTACGTTGCCATATATATTCAAGAACGTAACGATAAAACGTCACGTTGCCATGCGTGTTTTCATGCCGTTCACGCACATGCATATTTCCAATGTTCTGAAGGCATTTGACAAATTGTATGGGAATACAATGATAACTCACAAGTAACTTAGGTGCTCGGAAAGAGTTAACAGTTCCTGTCCTTACTTGACATTTGATTAGATTATCGGGTAAGGGATCAGACATTAACTTTAATGTTAAGTGATACACATAGTGTTAAATAGCGGTGAAAAAGACGTTACAACAAGAGAAAAAAGTTGTCATGTACTCTCAAAAACACACTAGGAGAAAGACCACACATGTTAAAATGGTACCGGTTACTATCTAATCATGATTTTATAACATATTAATTTAATGTCTTCACACTTTGTTGGCAGAATTTCTTACTTTGACAAATGCTCAGTAGTGACATTACGGTGAACAATGTAGCTTCGTGGCAGCAATAATGGTCTCATCATTCTCAATTTGCAAATTTAGGAATGGAAATTCTATCAATGTTACTTACCTTCCAATGTGACATATATTTGACTAAACAATCCACCTAAACCAAATCCAATAGCTGGTCCAAATATGGCAACAGCTGTGACCACACCTATTGAAAATATAAAATTTTCTGGAGATACATTATATGTTAATCTTGGCTTATATTTCCATTACAATCTAGTTTTCTATTCAATGTGGAATAATTAAGTTTATGCTATTTCTTGTTTAGTAAAAGAGTTTTATTTAAAGATATCTTATTAATGTAATAGAACGGGAAGAAAAGTAATGTAATGTGCATATAGGCCATGCTCCTACGTAAAAAAGACCTTGTAGTATTTCCCAATGAGCAGCAGTCCTGAGACCCCCTACCGAGCAATCGTTTATAACCTTCTTCAGAAGTACTATGCACTTAGGATTTTCAATCTATTAATCGCATTAATACATGTTCAATAAACAATGAGAATGAGATATCAAATGTGTTACGAAGATTAAATGTTCAAGATGAGTGCGTTCGATTTATAACATTGCTGTTCGATGGGTGTGAGGGTTGGCATTTTACTGATCGGTGAGGTGTGAAGGTTGGCATTTCACTCACTGGCCGCATCATTTGACTAAGAGGGGGTCCAGTTTAACTCTGACACTTTTTATTGAAGTCCATGTGAGAATCCAGGAAATTGTACGGTAATAAATATGTGATTCCAGGGTGTCGTCAGTCACCCTTATCTACGAGTGTTCACCAGGTCTTAGATTATTGAACTGCTCCGACAAAGGATTTTTTGTTTTGTTTTTCATTGATCATTTTATAAGAAAAACAAAGGTACAATTTTAAACTTAAAAAAGCAAGACAACGAAATGAAAAAAAAAAAAAATCCGTTGTTATATTGATCAAACACTTATACTTGTATTTTTTACTTTGTAGATATGAAGAAAATCAACTCCAATCTTAGTAGAAAGTCTTCATTTGAATACCAACCGTAACTTTATAAATTGTTCTGAAGTTTCATATAAATATATAAATTAAACGATCTATGAATTTTGAACGTTTGAATTGAAACACACTGTAAGGTGTGTGTTTTTTATTTATTATTTTTTTGTTTTTGTTTGGACTCTGTTTCAATTTAGAACATTACTTCGATGAACAGACTTTGCTGAGGTAAATGTAAAACTTCATCTCGATGAATAATATGAATGCTAAATGACTGACATCATCAAAGAAGCATAGTGTGAGGGTTGGGATCCTGTTTACATTTGTCTGCTCGTTCAAAGTCAAGACCTGGATTTCCAACGTCGAATGCCTTGATTTTTTAAATGCATTTTGAATTGAATGATTTGAGGTGAGAGCTGATTGTTCGTTTTGATGATATTGGTGGAATTGTTGACCACCAGTGCTTGCATTTTCTTGTTATAATTTAAGCTACTGATACTCTAGATGTCAGTATAATATTTTCTGAAACGTCCACAATATTGTTTCAATTATTAATAAAAATAAAATTTGATAATATTCTAAGCTTCCTATTCTCGTGCCAAAAGTTAGAGCTTACCAACATATACGGCTGTCTTAGTTTTATCTACATTGTTATCGATATAGATAGTAATGAATGCTTGTCTAGGAGACTTCGCAATGCCTTGTAAAATCATGCCTATTGCAATTATTGCCATAGCAACGGTGGTAAAACTACTAGCAACTCCAACCGTTGACTGTTCGCTTGACGTTGATGAGCAGCTTTGAGAATGAGATTCATTTAACATTGTTGACCTTTGACATAGTTGTCCTGATGACGCTATTATCATGACGTCATATGATAATGCGCTTGAGTTTGCTGTTGGGTTGGCAATTTTAATATTTGAATACATTGGAGATACAAAATAAGGGATTGCACAAATTATTCCTGCTAATCCAATTAATGCAGTACACAGTGATAAGAATCGTGGGACGTGAACTTTTTCGGCAAAGTAGCTGGCAATAAGAGTAATTGATAAGTATCCAATGTCATTACAACTCATTAGAAAACCACTCTGTGTGCTTGTAAATCCAAACTGTTTCTCCAGCGTTGTTATTTGTGATGCCACATATACGCTCAATGTTGACGTCATTAACGCAGTTATTGAATAAAACATCGTGAAAACTTTCACACTAGCGCAACATTGTAAACAATTTGGCGTAAACTTCCCGATGCCAAATTTAGCATCTGTTGCCATCTCAAATCACAATCTGTAATATAAAGCAAACATGAAACTTAATGAAATGTTCAATAATATGAGACAGGCACAACTTGTTTGAAGGACGAAGTCCTATAATGTTTAGAGGGAGGCATGAGAAGGGAATGTATCATGTGTTAGTTCTGGAGCATCAGGTATATTTTCTAAATTTAACCCAAGTGTTTTTAATTGATATCTTAGTTTGTCATAGTTCTTTTTCAATATTTTGCTCATCTCATTTTCATTTTCAATTGTGTTCTAGACTGAAAATTAATCTCTACTTTTCTACACTTCTGGCGGAGTTCATGTTCTTTTTTAGAAATGGAATGACAGATTTCATAATCACTATTTAGAAATTTGTTTTTATATATTTTATTCAGTTTTGAAAATGAATCTTCATTGCTTTACTGCTGTATTGCAATGCTTGTCGAATGAAACTGGAAACCATTTTTTCAGTAGAATATTTTATAAGCAATTTGAAATGATTCTGGTGTAGAAGCAAATCCACATTTCGACTGAGAGAAGAATTTATATATTCTTCCTTAGTGAAACAGATATTGCTATGTCCATCCCTTCCCTGTAAACACATATTTATATTGCTTTGCAAAATTCTAGTAGCAACTGAAATCTCAGTGCTTGTAGACCATTGGCTACCATGAACCATGTTATTCAGATATTCATGCCTTGAAATATTGGAATGGTGACTAAGTTTTAACTGGTCTTCATAAACATCAAAGTTGTTGTAAATTTCTGAGCAGATCAACCTATAAACCAAGCTTTGTGATAAATTGCCAGTGATGGCTAAACTAAGGGTATGAAAGAAGCACTGGCCATCTCCTGGAACATCATAAATAAGAAAATATTCACTTTCTATTTTAATTCTTCCAGAGTTTGGGGTATTTAAATTATTTTGTGGGGGTTTAAATTGTTCATAGCACATAGGCATAGGTGAACCCTGTACATGCTGTAAATTTGGTTGTTGTGGGGTTATATTTTGTGAATGGTCATTCTCTATCTTTATTTTCTTAGAGTTATTGGCATTTAAACTACTTAATGGTAGTTGAAATTGTTCATAGCCCATATGCATACGCATGGTGTACGTTTACAATTTGATGGGTATGGGGTTATATTTTGAAAAGAAGGAGAGCTCATCTTAATAATTTCAACATAAATGTCCTTAGGGGTACAGTCGGAGGTTTTAGTCTCAGTGTCTAAATTGTTGGGTAGGACTGTTGCAGGCACAGGTTTTTCATGGGTAGGGTTCTTTTGATTTTTATTTTGAGTTTGTGCTATGGAACCCTTTAAAATATCAGCATAGGAATGCTCTTTGGTCACCAGTCTACTCATGATCAAAATATGAAATTTAGGTTGACAAAAAGCCACTTACAAATTCAAAAAAGTTGTGAGCGAAGAAATACTTCGGCGAGTTAGAAGATATTCGTCTGCTAACAAAGCTATTCCATTGAAGACCCCCCCTTTATATTTACAGTGTAACTACGCCATTTTTTGCATTACAGCCACACTAAAACAGCACGAAAATACAGGAAATAACGATCAACTGGTCAAATGCAAATCCTTCAATGAAATTTCAATAATAAAGGGTGAAGCCCTTTTAACTGTAGGCTATACGATTTTGTATGCATAGCCAAATATCTTTTCACCGGAAGAATGAAATTATAGAACAAAGTGTTGTTTAAAAACAAAATAAAAATTATTTCAATAAGAAATTCGCAAATCTGTAACCATTTCAATTCTTCTCAATTGAAATAAACTTAAAAGAAAATTCTAATATCAAAATGATCGTTTACAGTGTACATGGATGACGTCATTTTCTAGTGTGCACATATATGTATTGCATTTCGTGTGCTTCGGAGAGGAAACATGAAATTGCATGCACTTCTTGGTCATCTTGTCTCTGAAAACTTTGTAAGCTGGTGTCAAACATTGAAGAACAGCTCTGCATCGTTTTTATGTATACAGGAAACCTATATCATCTCCACAATCTCGAAAGGGATTCAAAAATGTGTAATTTGTGTATGATGTCTGGACAACTGATCTCGGATTTTGTCAGGTAAGCCTTTTAACACATTTTCCATGGATAGGTTAAAAAAATTGCAATTCCGTCTGAATTTCACTCCCCTTTTTACTGCCGCGCATGCATTTTTTTTCTCTCTCTTTCTCCATTTCTTTTCATGATCTGTGATTGGGGTAGCTGCGGAACAGTAGCTCTTTATGGTCTTTTTTTTTTGGCCGACATGCTCTTTATGGTCCTTTTTTTTTCTTGGCGGACCAACAAAAAAAGGACCATAAAGAGCTACGGTTCCGCAGCTATGATTGGAGTAGTCCGAGTTTCCTCTGCCGTCGACGGCAGAGGGATCTCGGACTATGATTGGGGTATTTTTTTTATTCTCCTGACCCTCGATTTATGTCTCTTATTGATTCACCGTGATTTGTGAAATTCTCAAAAATGTCAAATTTTAATTTCCGTGAATCGTGATTTGGATTTATTTTTTTATTTTTCTGAGATTCTGTTCAGAAAAACCCCCTCCCCCTCCTCTTTTTAAAGTTTTCGTCTATGGAAAAGGTGTTCAAAATATATATAAATTTACAAACATTTTTTTCTTCAATTTTCATCTGTATTTTAGGAGGCATTCGCCTCTCATGCCCCCCTCTTAATTGTCATTATCATCAAATAGGCTTCGCCCTTAAACAGGTTGTGCCTGTCTCTTATTACGATGATCCGTACACGTTATTATCTTTTATTTTGAATGAATTTTGTAGCAGATGTGTTATGGTTGCTGCATTCACTTTACCTACGCCGCTCTTCCGTCGAGTCTCGTAGAAAGATTTTTTTATTAGAATTTTTTTTCAAGTTTATTTCGATTTTGCATAGAGTAAATAATTAAAGAATTGGGAATTTTTCATTGAAATATATTTCTTTTGCGTTTCTAAATATCAATTGATTTATTTTTAAAACTTCCGGTGAAAAGATATTTGGTTATGAATAGAAAAATCGTACAGCCTACAGTTAAAAGGACTTCGTCCTTTATTAATTAATGAGGATGGCCTCTTGCCAAAAATAGTGGATCCTTCGTGGCAGTCGTCGTATGGTACAGAGACATGCAAAACTATTTTCTGAAGAACAGATTTTTAAATATTTAAGGAATTAAATGTACAATTTACGCTTTTCATAATCCGCTTCGCGGTTTATTAAGCGTAAACTGCCTCAAACCAGGTTATACAAGTATAACCTATTAAAAAGATTCAAATATTCCTTATAATTTAATTCTTACAACACAATTTAATGATTCCTCGATTTTAATTACGATTATTTCATGTAACTATTTGAATTTGTCGTTGGCGGATGAACACGTTGGTGACGTCACAATACCAACCCAGGTTATCGAGTATAACCAACATTTTTTTCCAGGCGGATCAGCCAATCAGAATGAACTATTCAAATCAAATTAAATTATTCACGATTTAGACACAAATTATTTGTCTTCAACAGTACTGCCATTGTATTGTGTTTTTGGCATACAAATTCAGCTTTGTGTTTAACTCATGAACTCTTAATATTCTAAGATTATATAATTTTGATGAAATTCCAGTGTAAAACTACATTTAATTCAAGTCTGCCTTTGTTGGTAAAAATTCATCAAAATCGAACAAGAATTGACTTTGCAATAATGTTTTGAAAACAAATTTGGTTTTGTATGAAATATATAGTTACAGTGACCGAATATGTTTTGCACCTTGCTATATGTCTGTGTACTCAATGCACCTTATGTTTATATAATTTGTCACTTTCTTGTAATCACTTGTGGCATGTCAATGGTCATCTCCGATTTCCGCCCCAATTAAGCTGACATCCACGTATAACAGAAATGTATTACTTGAAGTAGCTATAAAAACTCTCATAAACCACACTCTGATTAGCGATTTGAAAGAAGAAAAGTTTGGAAATACCAATGGGGGTTATCAGAAGTCGTAAATCGAAGGACGACAATACAATGAAAAAAGAACAAAAGGATAAACAACAATCTACAAAACACTACACAGAAAATGAAGGATCGAGCAACACGAACCCCAATAAAAGCGGGGGTGAATGCAGGTTCTCCGGAAGAGTAGGCAGTTCCTGTTCCATATGTGGCACTCATCGTGTTACTCTTGTTACAAAACTGGTGATAATTCATGAATGAGGAAAGGACCGGGCTGTAAGTACGACAAACAGAACTCATCTGTGGGCATTTGTGACACAGATACTCCGTAACGGTTAACCAAGTTATGGTGGCGACCGTTGTGATGACTTCAACTTCACCACTAGGAAGTTTTGGTTCAGTAGCTTCCCTTTTAAATAAAGGTAATAACAAAATTACCGAACTCCGAACAATCTTACAAAGGGAAAGTCAAAACTCATAATTATATAAACAGACAAAATCAGTCAACAACCGGAAAACTGTGAAAACCGTAATGACCCTGACTTGGTACAGGCATTTCTAAAGAAATGGTGGTTTGGATTTATTTTTTTATTTTTCTGAGATTCTGTTCAGAAAAACCCCCTCCCCCTCCTCTTTTTAAAGTTTTCGTTTATGGAAAAGGTGTTCAAAATATATATAAATTTACAAACATTTTTTTCTTCAATTTTCATCTGTATTTTAGGAGGCATTCGCCTCTCATGCCCCCCTCTTAATTGTCATTATCATCAAATAGGCTTCGCCCTTAAACAGGTTGTGCCTGTCTCTTATTACGATGATCCGTACACGTTATTATCTTTTATTTTGAATGAATTTTGTAGCAGATGTGTTATGGTTGCTGCATTCACTTTACCTACGCCGCTCTTCCGTCGAGTCTCGTAGAAAGATTTTTTTATTAGAATTTTTTTTCAAGTTTATTTCGATTTTGCATAGAGTAAATAATTAAAGAATTGGGAATTTTTCATTGAAATATATTTCTTTTGCGTTTCTAAATATCAATTGATTTATTTTTAAAACTTCCGGTGAAAAGATATTTGGTTATGAATAGAAAAATCGTACAGCCTACAGTTAAAAGGACTTCGTCCTTTATTAATTAATGAGGATGGCCTCTTGCCAAAAATAGTGGATCCTTCGTGGCAGTCGTCGTATGGTACAGAGACATGCAAAACTATTTTCTGAAGAACAGATTTTTAAATATTTAAGGAATTAAATGTACAATTTACGCTTTTCATAATCCGCTTCGCGGTTTATTAAGCGTAAACTGCCTCAAACCAGGTTATACAAGTATAACCTATTAAAAAGATTCAAATATTCCTTATAATTTAATTCTTACAACACAATTTAATGATTCCTCGATTTTAATTACGATTATTTCATGTAACTATTTGAATTTGTCGTTGGCGGATGAACACGTTGGTGACGTCACAATACCAACCCAGGTTATCGAGTATAACCAACATTTTTTTCCAGGCGGATCAGCCAATCAGAATGAACTATTCAAATCAAATTAAATTATTCACGATTTAGACACAAATTATTTGTCTTCAACAGTACTGCCATTGTATTGTGTTTTTGGCATACAAATTCAGCTTTGTGTTTAACTCATGAACTCTTAATATTCTAAGATTATATAATTTTGATGAAATTCCAGTGTAAAACTACATTTAATTTAAGTCTGCCTTTGTTGGTAAAAATTCATCAAAATCGAACAAGAATTGACTTTGCAATAATGTTTTGAAAACAAATTTGGTTTTATATGAAATATATAGTTACAGTGACCGAATATGTTTTGCACCTTGCTATATGTCTGTGTACTCAATGCACCTTATGTTTATATAATTTGTCACTTTCTTGTAATCACTTGTGGCATGTCAATGGTCATCTCCGATTTCCGCCCCAATTAAGCTGACATCCACGTATAACAGAAATGTATTACTTGAAGTAGCTATAAAAACTCTCATAAACCACACTCTGATTAGCGATTTGAAAGAAGAAAAGTTTGGAAATACCAATGGGGGTTATCAGAAGTCGTAAATCGAAGGACGACAATACAATGAAAAAAGAACAAAAGGATAAACAACAATCTACAAAACACTACACAGAAAATGAAGGATCGAGCAACACGAACCCCAATAAAAGCGGGGGTGAATGCAGGTTCTCCGGAAGAGTAGGCAGTTCCTGTTCCATATGTGGCACTCATCGTGTTACTCTTGTTACAAAACTGGTGATAATTCATGAATGAGGAAAGGACCGGGCTGTAAGTACGACAAACAGAACTCATCTGTGGGCATTTGTGACACAGATACTCCGTAACGGTTAACCAAGTTATGGTGGCGACCGTTGTGATGACTTCAACTTCACCACTAGGAAGTTTTGGTTCAGTAGCTTCCCTTTTAAATAAAGGTAATAACAAAATTACCGAACTCCGAACAATCTTACAAAGGGAAAGTCAAAACTCATAATTATATAAACAGACAAAATCAGTCAACAACCGGAAAACTGTGAAAACCGTAATGACCCTTACTTGGTACAGGCATTTCTAAAGAAATGGTGGGTTGAATCAGATTTTAAGGCGCCAAACCTCCCGCTCTCATTACGGTTCAAAGGTTCCGGCTGTCACTGTAACAGTATTTAAATACAGGAACAAAATAGGTAAAATAGTTGTCAAAGCAGTACCATATTCGGTGACGTAAATGTCAAAAATACTTTTACGTCACACATTGACAAAAAAATTATTGACATTTGCGACTTCTTTATCTTTATACATTTTCACTATATGAAAATGCATCGCTTATAATTTTTTCTGCAGAGACGGAATATATTTCGACAAGATATTGGTATCGGAATATAAACTTTTTAAGAGATCGAATAAGGCGAATCTTTTTATAGCCCTGGTCCAGTAGACTGTTTCTCAGATGAAGATGACGTTTCAGGAAATCAGAATAATTGCTACTGGCCCTTGCATAGCGAATCAATTGCGAGATGTAAACACCATATGCAGGAGAAGCTGGTATATTGCTGCACATGTTTGGAAAATTTATGATTTTAAAATTGAAGTCGTCCCGCTTATCATAAATTTTAGTACTGAGTTGACCACTGTCGTCAAATTCGAGGTATAAGTCCAAAAATGATGCGGACGAAGCTGTATCGGTGGTCTCTTTAACTTCCAGCTCTGGAGGATATATCAATGGAAGAAATTCTGCAAATCTAGAATTATTGATAGATAAAACGTCATCAATATACCTGTATGTGAAATTAAAGGCTCTAGCCTCATGAATCTTCTGATCTTTTACAAGCTTTTGAAGAAACTCCGACTCATATGAGTATAAAAATAAATCGGCTAGAAGAGGGGCACAATTCGTACCCATTGGTATGCCGACGACCTGCTGAAACAGTGTCCCTCCAAAGGAGACAAATATGTTATCGATGAGGAACTCCAGCATACTGATCACTTGTTCCTCGGAGTAGCATGTTTTACCTTTATGAATTTTGTTTGAAAAATATGTGGAATTGTAGCCTAACACAACAAATTTTGAGCCATAGTTTCTATGACTAAAAGCTTTATGAATTGTTTCTTTTAAGCGGGTTTTTAATTTGTCATGCGGTAGGGTGGTATATAGAGTTGAAAAATCAAATGTTTTGATGGAGGATACCTGAGAGAAAGATCTTGATTTCAGGTTATCCAAAAGATCTTTAGAGTTTTTCAAAATCCACATGTGATTTATGCCACTACGCGAGTAAACAGTTTCACAATATTTCTGTTAACAGCAACCCTATATCAACATATATAGCGGAACATGAAATTAAAGGATCGGCTTAGCTTCCATTCGTTTTTCTTCAGATGCCCATATATGTAATCTTTCTCGTACGAATAAAGGAACAAGTCGGCTCGAAGGAAACCAGTTAGTACACATAGGAATGCCGATTTCAAGCAATAAACACTGTAGAATGGTATGTTAACACATTCATAAAAAATGTGTTTGAAAAACAATAAGATGAGGTTTTATTGACCTGTTCAGAATTTACTTCAAACAATGTACCAAACAGAGCACTCTATAAAATGAGCCAAGTGGGGTCCATAATTAGTGAAGCAGGAGCTAGCGTAATAAGTCACATAATCTGCCATGTATTACCAAATATAATTAGCATTGAACAAAAGGGGTTTGCAACGGGAAGGAATATTGTTCAGGAGAATAGATTATTACAGGATATCATAGATTATACAGAAATGGAAGATGAAGAAGTGGCAATTATATTCCTAGATCAGCAGAAAGCGTTCGATAGATCGGAGTAGGGGTGGATAGATTTTGGCTTTAGTTACTGTTTCATGCCTTTAAGAAATGCAAAAATAAGTTTTCAGACGAACGGATTTGTATACTGCTTCATCATCATAACACGTTTAAACCGTCGAGGATACCCAATCGCTCCTATCCTATACATTTAGCAGGCGGAGTCATTGGCCGCATCCAATTGACGTAATCTCAAGATAGCAAGGATATCTTTACCTAGTAGAAATGGAACGGATATAGAGTCAAAGGTAAACATGTTTTCTGATGACACTCAATTGATTACTAAAACTGAAGAATCCATTGAGGAAACATTTAAAACACTTGGAATATATGAAAAAGCTTCCGGGGAAAAATAATTTGGTAAGAACAGTGGGGATGTATTGGGGGAAATGGCGTAATAAAACCCGAGCTTTAAAAAATATTATATGGTAAAACAAACTGTTAAAGGTTTGGGGGTATTTCATGGATATGCTATTGATTTAGAAATGATTTGGTTAGAAAAAAAAATATAAAGTTGCATGGAGGTTCGGAAATCAAGAGATCTTACATATTTTGGAAATTCTTTAATTATCAAATCATTTATCTTATCAGTAATATGCTATGTGATAGAAATGAGGGGTATTCCAGAAAAAAATGAAAAGAAAATAAATTCCATCATATGGAATTTTATATGAGATGGTAAAACTAAGCAAATCTCTAGAAATGTATGCTGCTTACCACATAATAAAGGGAGAATGGGAATGGTGAATTTGAATAACTTTATTAAGGCAAAGTAAGTTAAATGTATGCGTAATATGATACACTCAGACTTAGATAAATGGAATGCAATTGGTAAATTGGATTCAAAATTCGAGACCGATTTTGTATCTGTAAATGATCAGATATCAAACATATCGGACAAAGGAAGATTTCAAAATATTATCTGAATCTCTTAAGTTCCTGGTCTGAATTTACAAAATTTTTTTTACAACAAACGAAGATATATTAGAGCAGCATATATTTGGCAAATCTAAAATTAGATATAAGCGAAAAGCCCTATTTTTGTCCAATTTCTCTGTAAATTGGTTGATAGTGTATGGACAGAACATTTCTAAAAAATAAATGAATTTTCTGAACAAGATGAAATTCAAACTATATCAAAATCAGAAAATACGATAATCTTAGGAATAAGCCAAAGAGGCGACGAAATTAACGTAATAGTTAACACGATTTTGACAACAACACAGTGGATTATTTGGAAAGAACAACATGTTACTAAATACCAAAAGAATAAAACAATTAGTAAATTGAAAATTATTAATTTAATTAAAAGTGAAATTTCATTAATATTCTCTCTTGCCGAAAGTAAAACGGGAATGACAAATATTTTTTGTATCTATCTGTTTCAATACGAATTAATTTATCTGCGTCACGGTATTGTAAATGACCTGTAGTCCTTTTCACAAAAATTCGTAACTATGGTCCTAACTTTTTCACTTAAGATTATCTTACGACAATTCCTAAGTCCTTTTCAAAAAGATTATCTTACGACAAATTTTAATCTTACGACTAAAATTACACTTACGATAAAAATTCTTCCTTAGGTGTACTCGATACAACATTATATGATTATGTGATAAAGTTTGTCAGTGATTTGCGACAGGTCAATGGTTTTCTCCGAGTACTCCAGTTTTCTCCACCAATAAAACTGACCGATATATTGTTGAAAGGGGCGTTAAACGCCATAAACCATCGTCCTTATCAACTTAGTTCCATTTCCATAGGACAACAAAACATTTTTTTAAATAAAATTATTCTATAAAATATCCCCGGCACTAATTTATAAGCAGTTTTTTATGTAATGATGTGTTTGTGTTTATATTGAATTTTTATCTAATATATGAATCGGTCACCAATAACTGCACAAAATATGAACGGGTATGATTTTCGTATAGAGGAACATTTCTAATGCATGTAAATTAAAATGATCTATAATAATTATCATTACTTGGAGTTGTGCGTCATCATCCACGCGTGGTTACTATTGGTAGAAGTATTTTTTAAGGGAGTGCATCTGGAGTGTGAAAAATAACCTATTCATATAATTCATTTTATCGGTTATTTGTCAGCAAAATATTTACCTCCCTTTTCAGTCCAATTAATCTCTGTTTCTGTTTCTGCCATATGATTGCCTCCTTCATCATATTGAAGATTATTCAATTTTGATTTTTGTGCGGCATACCCAACGAATAGTGAAGCCAAAGTTTAAATAAGTTACCAAATAGATGATAATGAGCAATAATAACCAAATTGAATTTACAATTTAAACTATATACAGTTGTCACTGTCTGGACTGTAGGGACACGATCCTTGCCTTAAAGGCCTCAGGTGTGTCCAATTCAACAATGTCTGGAGCTAGTAGGTTCCAGTCTCGTACCGTTCTTGGAAAGAATGACATTTTCCTGGTGTCAATACGGGAGGATGGTATCTGGAATGACCTGTTGTGTGATTTTCTGGTTTTTCGGCCTGTTGGAATTAGCCTGTTTTCCTTGTTGATGGCTACCACATCTCTGTCGATTTTATATAGCATCACAAGTCTAGCATCCTTTCTTCTGTCTGCAAGTGGTCTCCATTTTAGTCTTTGTATGATGTTACTTACACTAGATCTATTTCTGTGATTGTTTGCTACATATCTAGCCGCTCTTCTCTGCACTGCATCCACCTTGTGTATATCAGTTTGTGTATATGGGTCCCAGACTGTACTAGCATATTCTACTAGTGGACGTGCAAGAGTGAAATATGCTTGTTCTTTTATCCTGATAGATGGGATTTTCAGGTTTCTACGCAGAAAGCCAAAAGTTTTATTTGCCTTGCTTGTAATATAATTTATGTGCTGGTCCCATTGTAATTTGTTTGTGAACGTGAGGCCTAAATATTTGGCGGATGTAACTGACTCTAGCGTATGCCCGTGGAGTTGGTATTTGCAATCAATTATTTTCTTTTTGCTGGTTACTCTGAGTACTGTGCATTTATCAGGGTGGAATTTCATGCACCATTCATTTTCCCAATGTCCCAGCTTATCTAGATCTTTTTGTAGAGTTTCAGCATCGTTGTTATTGGATATTGTCAGGTACGCTATTGTGTCGTCGGTAAAGAGTCTTACTGTTGATGTTAGTCTTGATTGGAGGTCGTTTATGTAGTAGAGGAAGAGCCCTGGACCTAGGGAGGAGCCTTGGGGAACTTCTGAGTCCACACTGACTGCATCAGAGGTAGATCCATCAATTACTACAGATTGTTTTCTGTTTGCAAGCCAGTTTTGTATCCACCCGACTGATTTTCCTATGATACCATAATGCTGCAGTTTGTAATCACATCCCACATAAAATTAAGCGCTTGTTCTTTTACTTATGAAAATTTATACCGATTTCCCTGAGATAACCTAAATTAAGATGTGTTTATCATCTATCAATCATGAAGACGAATACATATCCCTGTTATATATTAATATTAATATAACAGAAGAATGAACACAAGTTTATCATACATAATATGTAATGCCAGAGTGTTCGAGGATCATCGAAGTTGCCAGAAATTAATAAATTATATTACTAATATAAAGGCAAAATCAAAACGATATCATTGGATCCAGAAAATTCCAGTCCTAAAGCGGCTGTTCATGCAACACTTTTGTAAGTGGAGTAGATGTCTAGATGAAAATCCCGTATTCCACAAAAATAATAATGAAAAAGAAGAATTCTCCCCAAGTTTGCAAGTAGTCTTTTCGATTGTCGATCGTTCCAAATTTGAAATCTAAAATTAAAATAATTATCCTGATTTTTTTGGTTATGTAAAACGATACACTTTGCTGCATTTAAAAGGTAAATGTACGGAATGCATCGTTACAGACTCTGTTATCAGTCACGCCAAAAAGGAGTAAACAACAATGTCATTTGTAGCGTCTGTTTGTATTAAACCATATGTATTATCTATACTATAAATGATATTATACAATTATAGTCTTTTGTTGAGGTCAATATGAGTTTTTATGGACCTTGAAAACGATATTCACCGAAGCCTTTAGGCTGAGGTGAATATTGATTTCTAAGGTCTATAAAAACTCGTATTGACCGATACAAAAGACTGTAATTGTTTTATTACATTAAAATGAAAAGTGAAAGTGAAACCAAGTCTCCGAGATTTCTGCAAATCTCCGCTTGACTTCTGAAAGCCCATCGCCTGCGTCGGACATGATGACTACTTATTCATTCTAAGGTAACGCTAATACGACGATTCTGATTGGACGAAATTTCACATTACCTTTATGTCCATTGGTCGAATAGAAATATAATTCACGTGATTCTTTTTATAGCTTTCGTTAGAAAACGAAAGTGAAATCAAGTCAATACGACTTTTAATCAAACAATATCAAATTTTACGGAATGTCAGGTGACAGCATGATAGCCAATAAAATTGTTTAAATAAAATCATTATGTAATAATAATAAATAACAAACGCAAATATCAATTTGCCGACAGCCTGCCGTACGTGATAGACACCGGATATATTCATTCATAATATAATATTACAATGTACATGTAGATATTTGTATATTTATAATTCGTACCAATTATAACCTCATTTCTTCAACAACAAAAATATATGTGATAATATTCGTCATAAATAGACAAGGCCGTCCAGGAAAAACCGAAGCATGCAACAATGTTTGAATGCATTACGCTCGAGTCTATTTCGGGATATAAGGTGTCAGAATTCACATTAAATAGTAAACAAATTATAAATTATATACAATCACACAAATTTAAAGTGTTTTCTTGTTGCTCGGCGGCTAGAAAGTGAAGTACCTAACCGAGTACACCTAATACCCGGATGACGAAACAACCAATTTATTGGTCGAATCTATATATCTAATAAATATTGATAACTACAGTAGCGGCAATACAATATTTTCCCGCTATACTAAACGAACCGTGAGAAAATATTATTATTTCAATAAACATTTATCAATATGTGTAATTAGGTTTGTCATACGGTCAGAGAAAGTGCGCTAACGATGAATTACTCTCTTATTTTCAAGTCGAAGCGCCAATACATCGTCCATCTTTTATTCTATTTTTTTTCACTTACGATAAAAGATAAAACCAAAATTTCTCTTACGATCAAAATTTTACACTTAGAACAGGGTAGTTTTACACGTAAAGTTAAGACTATTTTACACTTAGAACAGGGTAGTTTTACACGTAAAGTTAAGACTATTTTACACTTAGAACAGGGTAGTTTTACACGTAAAGTTAAGACTATTTTACACTTAGAACAGGGTAGTTTTACACGTAAAGTTAGGACTATTTTACACTTAGAACAGGGTAGTTTTACACGTAAAGTTAAGACTATTTTACACTTAGAACAGGGTAGTTTTACACGTAAAGTTAAGACTATTTTACACTTAGAACAGGGTAGTTTTACACGTAAAGTTAGGACTATTTTACACTTAGAACAGGGTAGTTTTACACGTAAAGTTAAGACTATTTTACACTTAGAACAGGGTAGTTTTACACGTAAAGTTAAGACTATTTTACACTTAGAACAGGGTAGTTTTACACGTAAAGTTAAGACTATTTTACACTTAGAACAGGGTAGTTTTACACGTAAAGTTAGGACTATTTTACACTTAGAACAGGGTAGTTTTACACGTAAAGTTAAGACTATTTTACACTTAGAACAGGGTAGTTTTACACGTAAAGTTAAGACTATTTTACACTTAGAACAGGGTAGTTTTACACGTAAAGTTAAGACTATTTTACACTTAGAACAGGGTAGTTTTACACGTAAAGTTAAGACTATTTTACACTTAGAACAGGGTAGTTTTACACGTAAAGTTAGGACTATTTTACACTTAGAACAGGGTAGTTTTACACGTAAAGTTAAGACTATTTTACACTTAGAACAGGGTAGTTTTACACGTAAAGTTAAGACTATTTTACACTTAGAACAGGGTAGTTTTACACGTAAAGTTAGGACTATTTTACACTTAGAACAGGGTAGTTTTACACGTAAAGTTAAGACTATTTTACACTTAGAACAGGGTAGTTTTACACGTAAAGTTAGGACTATTTTACACTTAGAACAGGGTAGTTTTACACGTAAAGTTAGGACTATTTTACACTTAGAACAGGGTAGTTTTACACGTAAAGTTAAGACTATTTTACACTTAGAACAGGGTAGTTTTACACGTAAAGTTAGGACTATTTTACACTTAGGACAGGGTAGTTTTACACGTAAAGTTAAGACTATTTTACACTTAGAACAGGGTAGTTTTACACGTAAAGTTAAGACTATTTTACACTTAGAACAGGGTAGTTTTACACGTAAAGTTAAGACTATTTTACACTTAGAACAGGGTAGTTTTACACGTAAAGTTAGGACTATTTTACACTTAGAACAGGGTAGTTTTACACGTAAAGTTAAGACTATTTTACACTTAGAACAGGGTAGTTTTACACGTAAAGTTAAGACTATTTTACACTTAGAACAGGGTAGTTTTACACGTAAAGTTAAGACTATTTTACACTTAGAACAGGGTAGTTTTACACGTAAAGTTAAGACTATTTTACACTTAGAACAGGGTAGTTTTACACGTAAAGTTAGGACTATTTTACACTTAGAACAGGGTAGTTTTACACGTAAAGTTAGGACTATTTTACACTTAGGACAGGGTAGTTTTACACGTAAAGTTAAGACTATTTTACACTTAGAACAGGGTAGTTTTACACGTAAAGTTAAGACTATTTTACACTTAGAACAGGGTAGTTTTACACGTAAAGTTAAGACTATTTTACACTTAGAACAGGGTAGTTTTACACGTAAAGTTAGGACTATTTTACACTTAGAACAGGGTAGTTTTACACGTAAAGTTAGGACTATTTTACACTTAGAACAGGGTAGTTTTACACGTAAAGTTAAGACTATTTTACACTTAGAACAGGGTAGTTTTACACGTAAAGTTAAGACTATTTTACACTTAGAACAGGGTAGTTTTACACGTAAAGTTAAGACTATTTTACACTTAGAACAGGGTAGTTTTACACGTAAAGTTAGGACTATTTTACACTTAGAACAGGGTAGTTTTACACGTAAAGTTAGGACTATTTTACACTTAGGACAGGGTAGTTTTACACGTAAAGTTAAGACTATTTTACACTTAGAACAGGGTAGTTTTACACGTAAAGTTAAGACTATTTTACACTTAGAACAGGGTAGTTTTACACGTAAAGTTAAGACTATTTTACACTTAGAACAGGGTAGTTTTACACGTAAAGTTAGGACTATTTTACACTTAGAACAGGGTAGTTTTACACGTAAAGTTAGGACTATTTTACACTTAGAACAGGGTAGTTTTACACGTAAAGTTAGGACTATTTTACACTTAGAACAGGGTAGTTTTACACGTAAAGTTAGGACTATTTTACACTTAGAACAGGGTAGTTTTACACGTAAAGTTAGGACTATTTTACACTTAGAACAGGGTAGTTTTACACGTAAAGTTAGGACTATTTTACACTTAGAACAGGGTAGTTTTACACGTAAAGTTAAGACTATTTTACACTTAGAACAGGGTAGTTTTACACGTAAAGTTAAGACTATTTTACACTTAGAACAGGGTAGTTTTACACGTAAAGTTAAGACTATTTTACACTTAGAACAGGGTAGTTTTACACGTAAAGTTAGGACTATTTTACACTTAGAACAGGGTAGTTTTACACGTAAAGTTAGGACTATTTTACACTTAGAACAGGGTAGTTTTACACGTAAAGTTAGGACTATTTTACACTTAGAACAGGGGTAGTTTTACACGTAAAGTTAGGACTATTTTACACTTAGAACAGGGTAGTTTTACACGTAAAGTTAAGACTATTTTACACTTAGAACAGGGTAGTTTTACACGTAAAGTTAAGACTATTTTACACTTAGAACAGGGTAGTTTTACACGTAAAGTTAAGACTATTTTACACTTAGAACAGGGTAGTTTTACACGTAAAGTTAGGACTATTTTACACTTAGAACAGGGTAGTTTTACACGTAAAGTTAGGACTATTTTACACTTAGAACAGGGTAGTTTTACACGTAAAGTTAGGACTATTTTACACTTAGAACAGGGTAGTTTTACACGTAAAGTTAGGACTATTTTACACTTAGAACAGGGTAGTTTTACACGTAAAGTTAGGACTATTTTACACTTAGAACAGGGTAGTTTTACACGTAAAGTTAGGACTATTTTACACTTAGAACAGGGTAGTTTTACACGTAAAGTTAGGACTATTTTACACTTAGAACAGGGTAGTTTTACACGTAAAGTTAGGACTATTTTACACTTAGAACAGGGTAGTTTTACACGTAAAGTTAGGACTATTTTACACTTAGAACAGGGTAGTTTTACACGTAAAGTTAGACTATTTTACACTTAGAACAGGGTAGTTTTACACGTAAAGTTAAGACTATTTTACACTTAGAACAGGGTAGTTTTACACGTAAAGTTAGGACTATTTTACACTTAGAACAGGGTAGTTTTACACGTAAAGTTAAGACTATTTTACACTTAGAACAGGGTAGTTTTACACGTAAAGTTAAGACTATTTTACACTTAGAACAGGGTAGTTTTACACGTAAAGTTAAGACTATTTTACACTTAGAACAGGGTAGTTTTACACGTAAAGTTAAGACTATTTTACACTTAGAACAGGGTAGTTTTACACGTAAAGTTAGGACTATTTTACACTTAGAACAGGGTAGTTTTACACGTAAAGTTAAGACTATTTTACACTTAGAACAGGGTAGTTTTACACGTAAAGTTAAGACTATTTTACACTTAGAACAGGGTAGTTTTACACGTAAAGTTAGGACTATTTTACACTTAGAACAGGGTAGTTTTACACGTAAAGTTAGGACTATTTTACACTTAGAACAGGGTAGTTTTACACGTAAAGTTAAGACTATTTTACACTTAGGAACAGGGTAGTTTTACACGTAAAGTTAAGACTATTTTACACTTAGAACAGGGTAGTTTTACACGTAAAGTTAAGACTATTTTACACTTAGAACAGGGTAGTTTTACACGTAAAGTTAGGACTATTTTACACTTAGAACAGGGTAGTTTTACACGTAAAGTTAGGACTATTTTACACTTAGAACAGGGTAGTTTTACACGTAAAGTTAGGACTATTTTACACTTAGAACAGGGTAGTTTTACACGTAAAGTTAAGACTATTTTACACTTAGAACAGGGTAGTTTTACACGTAAAGTTAGGACTATTTTACACTTAGAACAGGGTAGTTTTACACGTAAAGTTAAGACTATTTTACACTTAGAACAGGGTAGTTTTACACGTAAAGTTAAGACTATTTTACACTTAGAACAGGGTAGTTTTACACGTAAAGTTAAGACTATTTTACACTTAGAACAGGGTAGTTTTACACGTAAAGTTAGGACTATTTTACACTTAGAACAGGGTAGTTTTACACGTAAAGTTAAGACTATTTTACACTTAGAACAGGGTAGTTTTACACGTAAAGTTAAGACTATTTTACACTTAGAACAGGGTAGTTTTACACGTAAAGTTAAGACTATTTTACACTTAGAACAGGGTAGTTTTACACGTAAAGTTAAGACTATTTTACACTTAGAACAGGGTAGTTTTACACGTAAAGTTAGGACTATTTTACACTTAGAACAGGGTAGTTTTACACGTAAAGTTAGGACTATTTTACACTTAGAACAGGGTAGTTTTACACGTAAAGTTAGGACTATTTTACACTTAGAACAGGGTAGTTTTACACGTAAAGTTAGGACTATTTTACACTTAGAACAGGGTAGTTTTACACGTAAAGTTAGGACTATTTTACACTTAGAACAGGGTAGTTTTACACGTAAAGTTAAGACTATTTTACACTTAGACAGGGTAGTTTTACCACGTAAAGTTAGGACTATTTTACACTTAGAACAGGGTAGTTTTACACGTAAAGTTAGGACTATTTTACACTAGAACAGGGTAGTTTTACACGTAAAGTTAGGACTATTTTACACTTAGAACAGGGTAGTTTTACACGTAAAGTTAGGACTATTTTACACTTAGAACAGGGTAGTTTTACACGTAAAGTTAGGACTATTTTACACTTAGAACAGGGTAGTTTTACACGTAAAGTTAAGACTATTTTACACTTAGAACAGGGTAGTTTTACACGTAAAGTTAGGACTATTTTACACTTAGAACAGGGTAGGTTTTACACGTAAAGTTAAGACTATTTTACACTTAGAACAGGGTAGTTTTACACGTAAAGTTAAGACTATTTTACACTTAGAACATTAGTCCTGTACATGTTTTACACGTAAAGTTAGGACTATTTTACACTTAGAACAGGGGTAGTTTTACACGTAAAGTTAAGACTATTTTACACTTAGAAC